>CM075858.1:49403538-49616038 GCA_037975125.1 Latrodectus hesperus
AAAAATATATCGTCGAAAGTTACTTTAATAAAAAAATACAGCATTTTCCATTATTGAAAATTAAGTAAGATTATTATATGGCAATTCCTTTATAGAGTCGCAAATAATTTAAGCATTTGAACATTTTCAAAATAAATGTAAAACTAAAACATTTTAAGAAATATTTACTATGTGCATTTAAAGAAATGAAAATTTTCGCAAGATGTATATATTGTACATTTATGTAAATATCACTGATTTAAAGGGCTAGAGTATTATTTTAATTTATACAACTGGCGTGCAAATATTGATTTTTTTATCATCTATTTATTTAATCTTGTATTTCCACAAGCATTTATTACAATGAACATGCAATTTCACTACAAAAGCTTATTAACAGAGAGTTTTTCTTCAATAAGATAAAAAACACAATATTTGACAAATTTCAAGTGTAATAAAAATTAATTTTACCAAAAAATTTTGTTCCTTACATTAAAAGCTCTGAAGCGATCTTGTTTTTTTAGTTCATTTTATTTATTTATTTATTTTTTTGTATATTAAAACATTCTCTTAAAATATTCCAATATTTTCTCCAATAGAAAAATTTTGTTTTCATAAATTTGCATTTTGTAGAAATGGCATAAGAAAAGAATGAATGTGTAAGAGCAAACAAAAGTAAAAACAAAATAAAAAGAATTCATTGACAAATTTTATAATGATTATGAAGAATTAAAATAAAGTTATCATTTAAAATGTTCTGAAAATTAAAAAACAATTTTTCATCTGCATATTTGGTTTAAAAATAAAAACGTTTACATTATTTATCGGTTATATACCAACTTAAAAAACTGAATCAGATTAAGCTGTTGTACATATGAATTAATATTATGTTTCATTTATATAGGATAATACACACTTTGGAATTCTTATTAAACAAATTAGTATAGTAAGTAATCTTGGCAAAACTTCTCAGTTTTTTTCGCCAAAGCTATTTAATTTCAAATATTTTTTGTTCAAGCATACTAAACCTGGTGAAAAATAAGATATTTTTAATTGGCGAGAAACCAGTCATCAACATAAGCATATTAAATTATGCAACAAATTCTTCAAGTCCATTCATATTTTGGAAGTTTGAATGCTCTGAATAATTCTAGTTGATTAAAGGGTTAAGTTTTACCAAATCTAATCTCTGGTTGTTTCATCTATGGTCATTTAATGAGATCGACATTTGAGCCGGAACTATTCTCATTTCATCACGCCATATGATAGGAGAACATAAGCGCTTCGCATATATTATATAAAAAAAAGTGTTATCATTTCAGAACTTATTTTTTTGCTTTTTAATATTCCCTTTAAAGTTTGAGCGAATCTGTTTTGCCCAATACTGCATCGTTTTTTTTTAAATGGAACTTGTGAAAAATGAGTTATGGAGAGGCTTTTCCCCTCTATTTGTCGGAACAAAGTTCCTCATTCGGAAATGTCGGAAAGCAGCAGCTCCCTGTTCGACGTATTTGAATAATGACAAGTGCCCTGCCAAACATCAGAATATCTCTCTTGGATGGATCCCGAGGAGACAAAGCAATCGCCGGGGCTTCGCTGCGGTCTGCAACAGACCTTCCCCTACCCCCGTCATTCTTTGATTCGTTGTTTGGGGAACTGGAGTATTGCGCTGCAGGGAGTGAGGAGAGAATATTGAGTCTGATCTTTGAGAACTGTTAAGTTCAGTTGCCTTTTGACTTCGTGTAACATTTCGATACGATGAAAACAAGTATTAGAACTGTAATTTCTATTTATACTAATATTTTAATAAAGTATTGAATGGATTGTACACGTACACTTATAAACATATATTTATTAAGTAAATTCCGCAGATGGTATTCAGAAGACATAGCATAAAATGAAAGAATCAGTAAAAATTAATGAATTTCTATAGGAAAGATAATATTATTGCAATATATACTTATATATATATATATATATATATATATATATATATATATATATATATATATATATATATATATATATATATATATATATATATATATATATATATATATATATATATATATATATATATATATATATATATATATATATATATATATATATATATATATATATCGGATTGTAAGTTAAGTTTTTAGCCATAAAAGTTCTTAAGAAAATTAGAAAAAAATGAAAGTAGCAGCTTTAGTGGGAGGAGTTATCATCCACCTAATAAAGGATTTTTTGCCTATGTTTTGGTAGTTTTTCAAAGTATTCGGTGAAAAACTTGAAGTCCACAAATCCAAAAACATATCAATTTCATTGCGGACGTCTTGTGTGGAATCGAAGATAGCAGCAGCTAGATGCAATTGCAGGTATGAAAAAAGGTAGAAGACCGAAAGAGTGATGTCAGATTTATATGGCAGGTGTGGGAAAAGAACAACCATTCGAGTCCGTACTGAGCCCAGCCGATGAAAGCTGATACAAATGGTCTTGCAATATGTTGATGGAACAGTTCCTTCTTGCTCCAGAAGTCAGTTTGACATATGGATTTGATAGCAGCTTCAATACAGATTTGCATCTGACAGTACATCTTACTGCCGATGGTTTTACCTTTTCCAGATACTCTTTGGGGATAATATCACAGGAATTCCACCAGGTACAAAGCATGATCTTTTTGTTAGTTCAATCCACTTTCGGTTTGTGTTGTTGAAATAAAACCACTTTTTATCCCAAGAGATGATACAGTCCGGAATTTCGTCCTTGCATTAATATTCGAACAGATGAGTGCTAACTAAAAACATTTGTCTTTATCCGCCTTAGTCAGCTTATGTACCACCCAGTTATTTAACTTATTCGTTAAGTTGATGCTATGAATAGCGTGACTAATAGGCATAGCACTAACATTTAGATCCTTTGCTAGCTCTCAAATGGTTGAATATCGATTTTATTCCAAGTTATCTCAGGCGGGTCTCATCATCATCAGTAAATCAACTGAAGCACTTTGCTTCTGGACTGTCATAGTCGTTGTTTTTGAACTTTGCTACTTAATACCGTCACAGTGTTATGTGATACAACATTAGTACTTAAAGTTGTACACATGCTTTGGTGATACTCTGTTGCTAGCATTTTTCAACAGAACTAGAAGTAAATGGTGGTTCTAATCTGGCATGTCGATAATTCCATTTTAGACACTTTGTACAAAACGATATTTTTTACAGATCTCACAACACAATGTTCTTAAGCAAGTATCCATCTTTCAATTACCAAAAATTGTCTGATAAAACAAACTTGCCAACGTAAACTATTTGCCCAGACAATATTAGCAGTGGCAGAAATATTTCGTTACAACCTGTTACTTATAGAAATACTGCTGTTCTTAAAAATAAAAATAATAATTTTTTTCTTGTTTTTTCTCTTAAAAAAACAATAACGTAATATTTAAACCCAAAATCGGTTTTTATTTGAGTAATCGCATTTTATTATAAGTTTAAAAAGAAAATATTTTTAATATCTTATAATATTTATTAAAATATAAATTATTTTAAAATATTAGATATAAATTTTGGTTTACAAATATAAGGGCACTATAAATTTTACATTGAAATTTTCAAAAAAAAAATTTAATTTTCAGCAGATTTAAATTTATTTCCCCAAAAAATATCGCTTTAAATTATTTTGACGATAAAAGAAAAAGAAATTTTCTTCAGCTTATTAATGTTAAAGATGCCATATTTTTGAGATTTAAGCGAAATGAAATTAGAAAAGTATGAAATTTATACGTTAGAGATTTGTTAATTCTAAATATTTTGTAAAGATAAAAAAAAACAAACTCATAAGATGTTGCTGAAATCGGAAAAAAGTAAAAGATAAATAAATAAAATCAAAAGCAAAGTTTAAAATAATTTCATGCGATAAAATTCATATGTTTCATCTTGTTTTCTTAAATAATATCTTCTAGACATATTGTAAATAAATATCATAAAAATAATTCTAAATCAATGGTTTTAAAAGTTTTTAATAATCGCAATTTTGCCAAATCTCTAAAAATCTATAAGCATTAACATTTAACAAATTATCAAATTTTCACTCAAATAAGCTATTATTAAATTAATGCTAGAGAATATTAATCAGAAAAAAATAGCTTCTTATTAAAAATTATTTAGTGCAGACAAACCTGATAGTTTCATTTACTACTCACATGACTTAAGAATAGAAGACATTGGTTGGAATCGTAGTTTTAAGGTAAACATTCTTTTGTTTAAGGGAAACATTCATTTTTGTCATTTTTTATCTATGCTATTTGATCTTAGCTGATTCTTGCTTTATTTAGCTAACTGTCATATCATATTTCATAGTACAAAGACAAAGTACATAGTACAAAATAAATTAATGCTGGAGAATATTAATCAGAAAAAATAGCTTATAAATTATTTAGTTCAGATAAACCTGATAGATTCATTTACTACTCACACACACATGACTTAAAGATAGAAGATATTGGTTGGAATCGTAGTTTTAAGGGAAATATTCTTTTTGTTTAAGGAAACATTCATTTTTGTCATTTTTTACCTATGCTATTTGATCTTAGCTGATTCTTGCTTTATTTAGCTAACAGTCATATCATATTTCATAGTACAAAGACAAAGTACATAGTACAAAGACAAAATAAATTAATGCTGGAGAATATTAATCAGAAAAAATAGCTTATAAATTATTTAGTTCAGACAAATCTGATAGATTCTTTTACTACTCACACACACATAACTTAAAGATAGAAGACATCGGTTGGAATCGTAGTTTAAAGGGAAACATTTATTTTTGTCATTTTTTACCTATACTATTTGATTTTAGCTGATTCTTGCTTTATTTAGCCAACAGTCATATCATATTTCATAGTACAAATACAAAGTACATAGTACAAAGACAAAATAAATTAATGCTGGAGAATATTAATCAGAAAAATAGCTTATTAAAAATTATTTATTTCAGGCAAAGCTGATAGTTTCATTTACTACTCACATGATTTAAAGATAGAAGACATTGGTTAGAATCGTAGTTTTAAGGGAAACATTCATTTGTGTCATTCTTTACCTATGCTATTTGATCTTAGCTAAGTCTTGCTTTATTTAGCTAACAGTCATATCATATTTCATAGTACAAAGATCATTTTGTGCAAAAGTAAATAAATAGTAAATACCAATTAAAAAATAGTTAATATTTTCCAAATTATAATTTTTTCATTAAAGAAAATTATGTTTTTATATTATAAAGAAAGTTATAATTTTTTTATTAATTATACGTTTCTGACTGGAAGCTATGGCCCGTTTGTAATTGGAAAACAATTTAGATATATCATTTGATATCGCTTTCAGTAAGATCGGATGATTATCTGATCTTACTGAAAGCGTTTAGAAAAAATAGGCATATATATTCAAAAATAGTTATATAAATCAATTGCAGACAACCTCTCAATTTTAGAAAGAATAATTCCTTTTCGTAATACGTCTTAAAATTGAGGAATTAAAAAACTTTTTATGTTACTTATTGTTTCTTCTTTAATCCCATTTCTGTATACAGTATTTAAAAAGCTGATTATGAAAAAAGCGATTTACAAAATTAGAGGGAAAAATTATTAACTATTTAACCGATAAATACATGTGATATTATGATTTTCAATATAGGTTGTAAATTTTAAGCCAGTAATTTTTTAACCTTAGAAAATAACAAATGATTATAATCTCTGGAACTTCCTTTTCACGAATTAAAGCTTAATATCGATAATAATTTTTAATCTAAGTATTATTAAACATAAAGTAGTCGTTTCTTTGGAACAAGTTCAGTATCCCCATACACTTGGCAACCACGGCGAATTTTTTTGTCGCCAAGCTAGGCGCGCGTTTATAAACACGGGAAATTTCCCGAAGTTCGATCGAAAAATAAGCATTTCAGAAAATTTAAAATAGAAATAAATATAAATAATGGACTTACTTGATATGAAGTTAAGCTGACATGCCGATTGGTATATTTATTTCGACATTTAATTCGTTTGTCACCAATGTCATATTTCAGTAAAAATAATTATCTAATTTTACAAAAAAAGCATGCAAAAATATTTTTCTAAACATATACACTTTATAAAATTTAAAAAAAGCATGCAAAAACTTATTTTTCAAATATATACATTTTTTAAAATTTAAAAAAAAAACATGAATAAAATATTTTTTAAATATGTACACATTTTAAATAAATAAAAATGAAACACGCGAATACAATAAAAAAATAGATGTAAGCAATCGAATTTAAATAAAATAATTACATCTTCTCCGAATCCAATTTCCGTTAAAAAATTAATTAATATTTGCGAATCCTAAATTAATTACTAATTTGGAATCCTGAGGAATAATCCATCATTATTATCTTTAATTTCTGCTAAAATAATTTGTTGATATTTTTCAACATTTTGAACATGAGACATTTTAAATTAAAACAATAAATAAAGTAATTAAAGTAATAAAAAGATGATAATAAATTAAGAAAACGAAATAAGGAAAAAAGAATATATAACGGTTTTAAATATATAAAATAAAATATATCATTTAATAAAATAATATATATTACAAATAAACCAAATAAAAGTAAATAATGTAAAAGAAATAGTAAAAAAGAAAAATTTACGATGTTTGGACACTGGCGACAACGAAACACAACTGCGGGAAATCCATTAATTGCAGCAGCAACAGCCAACGAAATTATAATGACTATAAATTAAAACGTAGAACAAATAGCAAAGAAAGTTCTCGAAGTGAAACTAAAAAAGTTATTGCCAATAAAAAAAACACATATATAACGTAAAAATTATTTAAAACACGAGAAAAACTGAATATGGCAACGAAAAAATAAAAATAGTAACAAAAACTAAATTTGGCAACATTACAATAAAAACAAAAACTGAAATCGGCAACATTACAACGAAAACAACGGTTTCTAGATTTGGCGAGAAATCATCTGTAAGGGGATACTGAACTTGTACCGTTTCTTTTGTTACAGTTGAGATCCTGAGTACGCCACTTTATTACGATTCCCATTGGTTTAAAATATCCGTGACGTCGGATGAAGTTTCATCTACATCACATTGCATTGAGACGGCATTGTAAATCAGACTTGTCGATGAATTACCTGCCTTCAAATCACATTCTTCGAGTGGCAGCAAACAAGGCGAAGTTCTCTCATTGATCATCTGAGAATACTGTCAAATTAATTTTTTGTTAGTAAAACTATTTCTTACATAAGAAGCAAAACGTCAATTTGAGAAGCCGTGTGCCATTGATTCAAAATGTTAACACAAGAACAATAGAACAGCAGAAGAATCAAAATGAAAAAGACATGACAATTGTTAGTTTAAATAGACACACAAGGATGATTTAAATTTTTAAAAATTTCATTAAGTAATATAATTTTAAATTAATAATTGCAATATTCGTAAACAATCTCTTTTGAATTTTAAGACAATTCCCTTGCTTAAGCCAACATTAAAAAAATTATTTTAATTAATATTTTTGAAATAATAAAAAGCCGATTTGTAAAACATAAAATCAAAAAAATCTTCAAATTTCTTAAAAATTGTTTTTTTTTTCAATTTTTTTTTTATTATTTTTATTGCGGTATTTCAGAGCGCATAAAATGGGAATTCTGTTCTCTGATTTTAACACCAAGTAATGGACCACCTAATAGCTCTAAGTTCAAACAAGGTTTTTTAATATCCACAAAATATTATTGCCTATAAAGAAAATTTTCATTCATAGAGCACCGTAATTACATGACATAAGGGAGGAAATCCAAAAAACTCCAAAGTACCTACACCGACAGACGTACACACAAATAGCAAAAGCGCAGCAACCATCTCCCGTTATTCAAAAGGATTGAATCTAAAACCATGGTAAGTCTTCCATTTAGTTAGTTTTGACACGCGTTGTGGACTGCCTAACTTTCAAAAACTGTTGTAAGGCATCTTAACATCCATCGAATAAATTGCGATTTGGAGAATTTTTCATAGATAATGGGCTTGTTGCCGGAAGGAAAACGAAAAATTCTCAATCACCCATCATGATGAATGTATATACAGAAGGCAGAAAAGCATAACAATTCATCTTTCGTTGTTCAACGGCTGAAATCGAACGCAGGATCTTATTCTCCAGAAAGCATTGTCAAACAAAGGTGGAAAAAATAATCAGTTCCTGAAAAAATTATTTTTATTATTTTTTATAAGTAATTAATTTTTCTCATAACAGAAAACAAAATAATTGGAAAAAATGTTGAAATGTAAATATTTTTACAAGATAAGTAAAGATTTTTATATTTATAACAAATATTGATTAATTAGTTACTATTACACATTTAATTTTATTGTTTTTGTACAGCTGTAGTATTTTAATACACACTAAGAAAATTTCTTATGATATATGAATGATATCCCACTACTTCGGATTCAGTCTTCAATAATTCAATATATATATATACATAAATACAGTATATATATATATATATATATATATATATATATATATATATATATATATATATATATATATATATATATATATATATATATATATATATATATATATATATATATATATATATATATATATATATATATATATATATATATATATATATATATATATATATATATATATATATATATATATATATATATATATATATATATATATATATATATATATATATATATATATATATATATATATATATATATATATATATATATATATATATATATATATATATATATATATATATATATATATATATATATATATATATATATATATATATATATATATATATATATATATATATATATATATATATATATATATATATATATATATATATATATATATATATATATATATATATATATATATATATATATATATATATATATATATATATATACTGAAAGGAAGGTAAGATCACTGACCATTCAGTTATCACCATTCACTTCAAGTAAATCAGTTGCAAGATTGATTAGGTAATCAATGAGAAGTAATTAAAAACATTAATAGCATAATTTTAACGAATTAATATTTCAAATGAAAAATTCATTTTAGTACATGAAGCCTCTCGACCGGCTTAAAATAGGTTCCAAATTACAGCAAACATCGACACCTGAGAAAAGCATTGAACTCATAAATGGCTGGAATGAACGCCAGAGCTCTAAACATTTAACTGCCAGCTAGATTAACACAAAAACAGACTGAGCAAAACATATAATTTATAAAAAAACAATTTTTCTCTACTATAAAATATTAATTTAAATAACAATATTTATCACCATAGCTTCATCTGCATTTCGTAAAAGTACTGAATAATATAAAGAAAGCTTTCGAACATTTAAACAACCGTTATTCTAGTACCGAGACACAATTCCATCTAATGCTCTTCCAGACTATTACAACAACAACAAACTAGTGACAAAAAATAGTTAATAGTCAGAAAAATAATTAACATTAAAGTGCTTGCTGAATTCAAACAACAAAATTAGCTATCAATATAAAATAAGTATTTTATAATTTCGCACAATGGTATTTCACAAATTATTATTTGGAACTGAGTGTCTTCTCTAAGATTTCTTAAGCATCCTTCTCAAATTGTTGATATTTTGCTATCATTTACAACTAGTAATTTATTTAACTTGATTTTGATGTTTAAATGAGAGTAAAATTTGTATAATTATTAAAGATGATATTAGCTTCCTTGAGCTGAGAGAGTGAGATAATTATTTCATATCAGACTTAGTAATCGTAAGCAAATATATACTGCATAATGAGTGACCAATTGATGAGTCTAAGTTTATTTTGAAACTCTTATGGTAATTCTTTTGATTAAGAACATACAAATAAAACCATTATGATAATTTTTCTTTCGAAATAAGTGAAAGTGAACGCAAATATGAGTGCTAGTTTAGAAAGAATTACAAAGACACATTTTGTCATTCGTTTTGAAATATTTGTCAGAAATTCTATTGAACTTTTAAACATTTTAACATTTATTTTCATAACATATTCCAAATATTGCGTTATTTTCAAGAAATGGTAGAGTTAGATAGTGTACGATTGTGTTCCAAACTGAGAAATTGGTATTATAATACAGGCAAAGAGAGAGAGAAAGAGATAAGGTCACAGTAGTAAGACAAGTTTGAGTACAAAGACAAACGAATATTCTAAAATATTTTTCATGCCTTTTATTCTATTCCATTTTTAAAATATTTTTAGATTTGTATTCATATCAACTTTTAGATTCTTTCCAGGTAATAGTAAAGTTTATTAGCGTATAGGATTTATTTCAAAACTAAATAATTGATATTATAAAGTTGGCAAAGATATGGTTTAATCTTGTTCAGCTTCTTAAAGAGCATTCGTAGGAGTATTTTAAATATATTCTGTATTTACGTTAATATATTTAACACTAGATTCATGCAAAAATACTCTTTAAATATATTCACTTTAATAATTTTCTTAATTAAAACCAAGAATCATAAAAAATTGACTCGAATATGTGTTTTGAAACTCTTATCAAAGGATGTTGTGTCCTTCCTTTGATCCCCCTCATCAATGAGTGAATGCTATGAATGTCATTGTGGCTATTCATTTCTATAAGCACTTGATTTTATTCAATACAAACTTCTCATATTTTATATTTTATATGAGCAATATAGAAAAACGTGAAATTATTCAGTTGAGGAATCTCTTTTTAACTGCACATTTAATAGTTTTTTTTTGGCTAAATTTGAAGAAAAAAGATGTATGAATACTCTACTTGTGAAAAATAAAAACAATGTATTATAACCTATCATTAATGAAAAAATAAATAAAGTAGTTCATTATAACCTATCATGAATGAAAAAAATAAATAAAACAATATATTTTTTCATATATATATTATGATTAAGCAAAAGAATTATTTATAGACATTTTTTAATTATTTTACACACACATATTGATATATTCCATTATATTAATCTATCGTTAAGATATTCACTAATGTTTCATGTCTTTACTGAAATATTATTAATTAAATTATTATATTAATTATTATTATATTAATAAATTAATTTTATGTTATTAAAATAATATCAATAAATAAATTAATATTAATGAAATTATTATATTAATTAAAATAAATAAAAAAAATTAATTAAAATTAATTAAAATGAAAAATCTACTGTAACCGCCCAACTTGTCTAGTGCTCAGGGTGCCTGAATGGGGATAGGAAGGTCCTGGGCTCAAATCCCGGTTCGGCAACTGAAATGTTAATATGTGTATTCTTAAAATGAAAAGTAATGTTTATAACACATTAATTTTAAACACAAGAGAAATAATTTTTTTTCGTAAAACAAAGAAGTATATGTTATACTTCTTTAATTACACAATTTAATTTGATATCGGTATTTTATCTGTTCATTCAGTACAATACATCAGAAACTCTGTTACAAAGGAAGCCCATTGATTTTGCAGTCAAAAGTGTTGGCTGAGATAGAAATCATGTGAACCTAAATAATTTAAAAATTTGTAGAGTATATTCCAAATTATTGATACAAATAGTTTATTGAAATGTGAAGTTGGAATTAAAAATGAGGGATTTGTTTCTTTCAACTTCAAAGCGTATTTTTTTCAGAGTTGGTAAAGCATTTTTATATTAAGGGTTGGTACGATAAAAGAAATAAATTTGATCAAAATGGTGTTTCTTATTCTGCTTTATTTAAGCAGCAGAGGATGGGCCTGAGTTCCCCAACCCCTTTTTATTCGCCACGGTGGGTGGTTCTCACCCGAACTTTCCCATGAAATCGCGCATTACGTCACGCCTTCCGTCGCACGTGTAAAGCGAAACGGAATCCATGTCCAGCCAACGGTCACGCGACACCAGAATCGCTATTTGTCAACTTCTTCAGTATCCACCGAAAGGGAAAAATGAACAAGATTAAAACAGTGACACGAGGGAGGGATTACTTTCAGAGCACCCTTTTCAGAGACATATTCAACGACAGTCGTTTCACCCCAACATAACTCGCCACCCACAATCCAAATTTTGCACAGATTTATTGGACTTGAAGCAAAATGAAATGTGAGCAGCAAAGCTGGAAACAAAGTCAGTTCTGGTTTTTTTTCTGCTTTGATATTAGTAAATTAACCATAATCCATTCCTTATTTGTTTTATTTATCTAACCTGGGGATCTAACTTTGCTGTAAAAGCGCTAAAAAAATCAGATACAGAGTAATCCTTTACTATTAGAAAATGCATAGAAAAGCTATAGTATTTGTGGACTAAATTATATTAATCACTTACCGAAAAATCTGCAGTAAAAGTAGATTTGTTTATCTATCAACAGTCACTTTTTGTGTACACCACAAACAATCATACACAGGAAGTCGAATCCATAGCCAGAACTTTAAACAGTTAATTGCTAGTTAAAGTGAATAAAAATTAAATCAAAACTAAAAAAAATCAAATGTGACTAATGTAGTATATGAACACTCCAAACCAACTTTAAAAACTTTAAATGCACTATTTTCCATGTCTTATATAAACCAAATCACATATAAGTCTCTGACATTAAACGACCAGCTATTTCAATTGTGGAAGAACATAGAAAAGTAAAATGAGAAACTTGAAAATTTTCAGAAATGACTGAGAATTATTCATGAATTGATTTTTTATTAATTAATTATAATTAAGTTTATATTTTATTAGATCTTGTGATACGTTATTTTCCATGTAAATGAAATAAAGCTTTATAAATAGTGTGAATTAATAGTGAAAAATCGAATTTAAAATACAGAAATATGCTGAAAACAAATATCCTGGAATAAATTTTAGTGTTCCATTTCATATCAAATTATACATTTAATATTTGTAAAAAATTAAAATGCAAAAGAGATTTTCATTTTTTTAAAAATAAACATACAAATAATGGATTAATTATGAGATTTAATGTAAGCGTTGGCAATATTTTTAAAATCATAAAGCTATAAAAGTTCAAGATGCATCTGTGACATGATCTTTTGTTTTTCGATTTTAAAATCTTTTTCGGCAAAGATTTTCTGATGTTATCAGCTGTAATTTCGGTCAATGCATATAATAATAATAAAAGATTTCTTCTTCGAATTTTAATTTTTGTGCTTTTAATTTTCTACTCGTAATCAATAAATATGTTGCCTGTTTCTATAGGCATATCAATAGTTATTATTTATAGTAGGAAATAATAAAAATTAAGTGAATCAAAGAAAAGAGAAATTTTTAATTTATTTGAATCATAATCTTGCATTAAAGAGTATTTTAATCCTTAAGTTATTTTTATCAGTAAATTTGGAATTCATATATTAAATTAAGTCTTAAATTTGAGATGAAGGGGTAACACATTATTGGCAGGTATTTTTCAAATTCAATTTTTAAAATGGTAGAAAATAGAAGATTTAAATAAATTTATACATAGTGTATTTCAAAAGTTCAGCAAAACTTTATAAAAAAAAGGCGAATGAAAATAAAAAAAAGTATACCGTTTTTAGGAAAATAAATTAGAGTGTATTTAGATTATTTTCATTAAGATTATGACTCCAAAAATGCAAAGTTTGTTTGTATGCCTTTTAATGTTCATCTTTTTTACAAACGAATACCAATCAGACAGATATCTACAGCTTGAAGGGAGTTCCGGTTCGTGATGACCTAACCCCGAACTATTGTATGATAGACCATATCCCTTACCATTCAGTTGACTTCTTGTCAACAAAATCCAACATCTACAAGCTTTTTTCTAAAACATCGGATACATTGGTATATAAGTGAAAAGTATTGATGAGTAAACTAATGATGTAATAAATTAATAAATGATGTAGATCTGAAATATTTTCAGTATGTTACCTAATCGAATTCTCTCCCATATTTCTCAAACCAATTTTTTAAAATATTATATGTGAAAGATGTTTTGTCTTACAGACAATTGGGTTCCGCTGAATAAATATCACATGTCAAGATGAACGTTGTTCATTGCTTTAGCGTTCATTTACCATTTTTGCCACAAAAAATCTAATTATCTATGAAAGTGCAAATTAAACTAAGCCGTTGTAAATATCCACTCTTGCGATGTTATTTGAATTCATGAGCTGGTGAACTGAAGTCTTATAGCCCTAATCATTGAGGTTCCAGTTTGGAAAAGGATGAACATATTCATCAATATTGGTTAAATGTAATATTGCTTTCCAATGATCAATAAGATCATTAGGAGGCAACGAATAAGGTATACCTAAGCGGATTGCATATAATTCATCAGATAGAAGACAATAGTAATGCAAAAATTTATATTATTTAAATATTTGTATCTACGCAAATAAAAAGTTATTCAATAATAGATTGATATCACGAAAAACAAAACTGCAAATCTATAAAACCCTCATTAGATCAATCGTTACATATGCCGGAGAAACATGGACATTGAATGTAAGGGACTCAGAATATATTAGAATTTTTGAACGTAAAATTTTAAGGAAAATCTATGGACCAAGGCTTGAAAATGGTGTAGGGATCAGAAGAAATAATAAAGAATTAATACACCTCACCTAGTGAGAAACAAAGACATAGTGAGATTCATTAAAGCACAAAGAATACGGTGGCCTGGCCACGTACACTGCAGAGATGAGAAAAATATCATAAAAAGTATAACAAAGGGTAAATTATTCAATTGCAAGAAAAAGGGGAGACCCAGAGAAACATGGATTAATAATGTGGAAAAGGACCTGGAGACCATGAAGATAAAGAATTGGAAAAATTTGGCTCTGAAGCGGGAAAAGTGGAAGGAGGTTGTATAGGAGGCTAAGGCCTGCATAGGGCTGTAACGCCAGTTAAGAAGAAGAAATGATTGTATTTTAAATACTGTATATTTACATACACTATTGAGCAAATTAATTAGGACTTTCACGAATGTTGTTTAATTAGTATAGGTTAATTTACAAGAAAGTAAAGCAATCTAATACGAAATATGTCCTCTTCTAGTTTGAATGAGATCCCGTACACAGTTTGCCATGAATTTTTGATCTCATCATCACGAAACCAAACTTTCATAACATTCTCATTCATTGTTTTCCTTATTGAGCAGTCCATTTTTCTCACACGTCACTTTACAATGCTACACAAATTTACGATGAGTTTTACATTAGAAAAATTACCAGGTTAATCTACAACCGTTAATTTCTGTTCTTGAAAAAATTTCTTTGCCAGCTTAAAAGTATAGCACGAGGCCAGATCTTGTTGAAAGATACCAACATCACCAGCGAATGTTTGCCTCAAAGGCCCAGTTTCTATTTCAGTTACAGAAATGTATTTTGAGAAATCAATGATACCTTCAACTGCTACTAAATTACCAGGTCCTTCAGAAGTAAAATGAACCTAAAACATCTATTTCTGAGGGAGCATAACTGTTTGTATAAAGACAAAGTTACAATAATGATAGTTTCTCGATTACTTTGCGTGACAAATCTTGATAAAATCCCTTTCACAAAAAAATGCATTTTGTCACCTGCCTCAAATCTTGTGCAGTCCAAACTTGATATTTCCTGGTCCAATCAAAACTTTTTCTTACCATTGCAGGTGTTAATAATTGTTTATTTGTTTGGAGTTCTTGCAAATCTTCTTGCTTCGCCAAATAGTCGATGAATTCACACTCACACGAGTAGCTAATAGTTCTCTCTGAAGATAGGTACTTGTTCTGCGAGAATACATTTTGCTATTTCGTATAAGAGTTGTGATCTTACGTTTGTGTCCACATTCAGTCTTTCGTTTTGGAGACACTGTCCCGAAATTCTTTTGCTGATTAATAGTCCTAGAACTACTGAATTTTCCAACACCAACTATTGTAGCAATATCACTTACAATCATTGAAGTAATCTGACTATGGATAACAATTCTAGTCCTTTTCCTATGAGTGGTATCCGCTTTTTTAATGTACTTCAGAAGCAGATAATTCACTCAATCGACCACTTCTTACAACAATTGATGTGGAACTGAAGGGCAAAATGTTCAACATCTCATGATCACGAGATCAAACCGGTTAAGACTAATCAAACAATCAAGGGCAATCACTCGTTGTAAGAACATGCAGTTGAAATTGGTTTGGGGTAGAAAATTAGCGAGAAAGAAACACTTTTCTTTACAAATATGTTTGTCTTAATTAATTCCTGCAGTAGTATATGCACATAATTTAAGGTACAAACATTTATACTGTTTCATCAGAATTATTATACTTATACATTTTATAACTAAACACTCTATTTATATAAGCCGACATAATATGTTCCAATCAATATACATGCAATTTGCAGATTTTGAAGTAATACACATTTTTTCTTGTTAATTGCTTTAAACAAAGGTTCTGACATTTATATAATCATACATCAAAAATGTGGTGAAGTGAATTGCAAATCCTACCCCAATATTTTTGGTTCGCATTTTATGTAATTTAATGCATTATTGCTTTTCATTTGTCTTTTAATAATCATATATTTTGAATTTGTTACATTCACTAAATTTGGCCAATGTCTATTGATGATTCTAATCACAAGATTTGATCGCACATTTGGTTAAAATTCTATGAGAAAGCTGGTATTTTCTAATTGGTATGAAATCTTCTAGAACAAGACGTTTTCTTCTGACTAAAGAAATAGGTTTAGGTTAACAATCCCCATGTAATTATTTTACTACAAAGAGAGTTGAATACTTCCGCCGCAAGATTAGCTATTTTAATGACGTTCATTCTCTAACATCAAATGCTGATAAATATAACGTGTTCAAAATTTATAAAACCCAGTTCTTTCGTTTCTTGACGTTTTTAAAACCAGAACAAAAATTTCCTAGAATTTCCTCTTACAAACTACAGATTTTATTTTTATACCTTTGAATGAAAAATATAGCTTTCTGATTTCTGGACCATTTATTTTCCTTAAAAAATGAATCACTAAATTCAAATATCATTTGATCACGTGAACTTTTATAAAAGATTAGTGAGTCAAAAATTTTAATCAGGAAGCTTTTTCTTTGAATTTAATTCCTCGAAATTATTAATTGGTAAAATTAAAAAAATTCTGGACAAATAGTGTCAGTGACATTTAATAGTGTAGTAGCAGAATCGATTAGCATGTTTCAGCTTCATATTATTATCCTAAGAAGTTTTGACAACTATTTGCTTTAGAAATCTTTTTTTTTTTCTTCAATTATTTTGATTGCTTGGCATTTTCCAGAAATAAATTTGTTATTCATTTTCAGTAGGTCCAAGATATTGAAAGTGAATACATAAAAAGAACAAAAAACAATCTTAAAATAACAATAAATTTGGCTTGAGAAATTCAATGCGAGTTAAAAATAAGAATAGGAGAACATTTGTCACACTTGGAAATGTCAGTATACAAGCAATCGTATCGTATTATAAACAGTGTATTCCTTTAAAACTTATTTCTATTTGAGTAAGGATATGCAAATACAACACAGATCGCTATGATTTTTCACAATCAACGTGTGCTTTCCCTGCAGTTAGCGATATGCTTAATTAGGTCTCCCTGATGTTTTGAGCGATTTCCCCACCAGTCTCCCGGATGGTTACTCGAATAGATGACAAGCTACTTGTGGTAACCCCTCTTTACCCCTACAATCTGAGTCATTCATTTGAAAGGGGGTAGCAGGAAATGACATCAACATACACTGGAGGCATAGTTTCGCGAATCGGCGGTTCTTTTAAAGTGGCTGGTTACGTTTCTTTCCAGTCAAATTGAAGGCAGTTAATTTTCGAAACATCTATTTGAATTATGAAGTCAGTGATGTGGAAGTTATAAAGAAGTTAAATACACAAGCGAGATGCCTTTTTATGAAATGAAGTATTTCTAGACAGAAAGCTTTTATTACTCTAAATATTATTTTCAATCCCTAGCCACTTAATTTGATTGATTACAAGATGTGTAATTGATGTCATCTATAGTATTAAGGTATCTAACTGTTGTACCTGGACAATTATAACTAAGAAGCCAGAATCAAACAGAATCTGGTTTGTTTAATGTGGTTAATCTTCTAATCTGGTTTACAAACTTTAAGGATTTTATTTTCACTTGCGAGAATTTGAGACTATTTACCTATTTTATGAGAAGGCAGACACCATTAATGAGTATCAAGGATCACCAGATGGCGCAGGTGTAAGCTAGTTACTTTCTGCTAATGGTAGCAAGGCCTTCTGTGCAAAAGCAAAATTAATTCATTTGTAAACATAAAACGAATGATGTTATGCCAATTATGCATAAAATAACTATATACTGGATAATTGCTTTTTAAGATTTACGTTCTCCATATAAAGTTGATATTTATAAATACGATAACTATTCACATGCAACTGTAATATAGAAAATAAAATATTTTTCATAGAAGTTATAAATTGGGAATCTAATTGTACATATGAGCAAATGTTTTTAAAATATATTTATAATAATATAGGTTAGACAAATTTTTTACTTTCATAAAAAGAATAATATATTAAATTCTAAAATATATTGTATATTAAATTTCTTTAGTTTAAAACCTCAAATACAATAAAAAAATGATATTAATTTTATTTTTAATAAATTATAATAAATATTTATGCATGAAAATTTTAAAAGAGTATAGTTTAAAAACATAAAATCTTATGTATACATGCTTGAATGTGTATTTCAAATGTCTGATAATCATCTAAAATGCACTGTAGATGTAAATAAACACTAAGTACCTTAGAAGTACTTATAAAATCACCGTTTGCATCATATGTTTATGAATTACATAAACTTTGTAATAAAATTTATCATTTACAAAATATTTTTTTTACATGTATACTATTCAGAGATTATCTCTGTATTTATAGTAAATATATGTGTGTATTATAGTAAATTATCTGCAAATTTATACATTAAATATGTATATATTTCCAATTATAAAAAAATTTACAAATATATTTGTCAAAAATTTTAAGTTAAACTTATTAAATTTTTAAAACTACATATATGTATAAGTTCTTTTTTATCAACGGCGGGAAATAGTGACTAACAGACCGAAAACTGCTACTCATTTTTATCTTTACTTACTTATGAATCAACTTTCGGAAGCGAGAGCATTACCCACGTCGTACCACCCAACTTGTTCATAAGCTGGGCTATATTCTTTCATCATTTCAGAAGAAAAGCAGAGAGAAAGAACCATCCATGTTCGAACCGAGATTCGAGGCTGGGACTAACAGCTTAGGTATCAGGAATTCTAAGTACGCAGCCACTGGCCGGCGTTTAGTTATATGTTAAAACTAGTAATTAATTCAGGTTTTTTTTTCTTAAAAAAGAAAATATTAGATAAAAATACTATAAAAATTTATACACGCAAGAAATGTTTTTTTTTAACAGAATACGAAATGCTTCCATCTTTCAAAAATAAATATTTTTCAATTTTATATACCATCAAAAATGCAAATTAAGGAATAATAATTTTTTTTCGCTAACAAAAGGAAATGTTTTCAAAACTAGACATACTCAAGCAATTTCATAAACTCGAAATCTTGAACGACAATTTTTTTTTCTTTTCCTAAGAATTATTTTTTCGCTCGTCATTTAGATTGAAAAGCTTTGGCTGAAAATAAATTTTACTCTTTTAATTTTTATAATAAATCATCAATGGGTGTTGGAGCTGATTCTTTTGATGAGAGGTTGATATCGCAGCCGAGTACCGTTCTCCTGTTGCGAAAGGGAGGGGAGAGAGTGAGACAGACGTTGTAAATCAGCCTTTGTCCAATATTGGGGGTCCATATGTACCTACACACAGCTCCCAGCCCCCACCGCTCCATTCAATCTAGCTAAGTGGATGTATCGTCAGCAGAGTCTATTGCCAGAGCTTTATTCCTTTCTGGATAATCTGCTTACATCTGAGGATGCAATCGACGGCTTTGGTGTCAATCACAGCGTGGTGTTTCACACAGGAGCCCCAATCAGTAATGCTTATGCCAGTCTTTGCCCTGTCACTGTTTGTTCTTTCTTCTCCCCAAAGCAATATGCCTACTCCTATATATGAAAACTAAAAGAGATTTTTGAAATATACTTTGTTTCCCATATAATAAATCTTCCATCTACAGTATGTTCTAGAGATTATTTTCTTCAAATAATCTACTGCAAGCTTCTTCGTAACGAAAGTATATTCGAACAAAAGTCAAGAAATCAATATATGTAGCATTATTTCTGTGTTTGGAATCTTAAACCAGATTAAGATTAGTTTTGCATAACATAAATTTACAGCCATATAATTTTCAACAAAATCGTTGATTATAATTTAGTTTCCATACGTGTATTCGTAGTTGGCAGCATGAGGAGTTTAACAGAATGGAGCAAAACTAGGATTCAAGAATTTTCTTGTTTTTGAGAAATGAAGCCTATTACTTTAAATATTTTATAATTAGATTTGTATTTAGATTGAGGAGATTAAGAAAATAGCATTCCATGTAGGCACTCTAACAGCGAAAACGATTCTTAATGTTTCTAGCAATCCTAGATTATCACGGTTCTCCGGTTAATTTACAGAAGAGGAGTCTAATGGATAAATTATCATTAAGCAAAATAACAAATACTAACTTCAAATCATTTTGTCAATATATGTGAATCACTAGCAACTAAGGAGCTAAAAATTATACAGATCAATGATTCTGGATAATTTTTATCTCCTTAGTTACTAGAGATTCACATATTTGTGTGCCCCACCTTAAGAACTTAGCTATTCTTAGTAATAGTAAGAGAGGAAAGAACATATGCTATTTATACCAACTTCATTCTCAAAAAAAAAAAAAATAATTCCGTCCATATGTGAGTAATTTTACAAATTGTGTTTCAGTATAATAAAAAGGAAACGCAAATAATCATCCATCCAACATAATAGATGATAAAAAAAAGAAATAAAGTACTAATTTTAATTTCAATATATTTTGTATGATGATGGTGGCCTTTTAAATATTTTTTTCAGATTAATTGTGGTTAACCACTCATCTTGATGTTTCTTTAAACATGACATGATCGCCAAACAAAAATGTCTTGGTTTCTTTTTTTAGAGATATCAAAAAAAGAAACCACTTTTTTCGATTTAGTAACTAATTACGAATAAGTGATTAAGGTTGACCCACTTAGAATACGCATATGAAGAATTGATGTTAATGCTTTTGGACAATCAGAAATAATAATGCTTATAGGTTTATCTGTTTCTAATGTTTCAAGTCTGTTGATAGGGACGCTGTGCAGTTCTTTGAATTTACTCCTTATATTAACTTTCCATTCAGTTAAACTTTCCTTTTGAAATATTCTAGAATTCCAATCATAAAAGTTTTGAGAACAACATCCCAGTACAATAAATGTTTTGTAGGCATCATATAAGTATGATATTTGCATAAATTTATCCAGAGATGAAAACGCTTCATGTATGAGTATAACTGAAGAGTAAAATGACAATAAAATTTTGATATCTCTTACAAAGTTGATAAAATTCCTGATATTTTCTAGAGAAACCTTTGATTTCCTTTGTGGCACTTTGGAAATTGCTTTAATTTCTCATTTGATACTTCCATCGGTGTAAAGGGCCTTTTTGAGCCATTATTGAAATTATAACCAATAAAATTTCGTTCAACTTCTAATTTGTTCCTTAGTGAGAAAATACTTAATTATTGAGAATAGTTTTAAGAATTAAATATTTTAATAAAGAATGATAGAAAGTTCAACCTTCGTAATATTCTTTTAAAAAACTACTAAAATATAAATATTTTTTTCTAAACAAAGGATGCCAATATATTCATAAAATAGAAATGACTTACCTTTTTTTATTATTATTACTTATTTTTCAATTACTTTAAATCAAATCATGTCATACGTTTATCGACAAAATTTGTGAAATCAGTTAAAATATAATATTACTTTTTCATTATCTAAATTTTTTTTTAGTCAGAAGTTTTCAAACACTTTCAGTGATGTTATTAAGTTGTAAAATGTGAAATTCTTTGACAATGTTAAAAAAAATGTTTTTTTCCCTATTCTATTTCCAACCTCTGTATTAAATTGTTCAATGGGTGGGTCGATATTTCATTTTGTGCAATTATAAATTTTAGTATCACCAACAAATTATTCCTGTATCAAATGGTATTTGTCTATAACTAATTATGTACAATTTAAGAACGATAATTATTAATATCGATATAGGATGCATATTAAACTCAGGAAAATAGAGTTAATCTTTGTTTAGTCAAGATGCAACTCTTTAACGCAACCAATTTAAATCGTTGCGTTAAAGAGTTGCAAACAAAAAATAACATAAGGTTAACCTTATGTTATTTTTCTAGACAAATCATGCCATGATATGCTCTGAGTCAAATATTAAATTTTTTCGTAAATCATGGCAAGCTCTAAATTGCCTCAAAAGTGCGCAGCAAATTATAAATTGATTATGATTAATGATAAGCTCTAAATTGCTTGATAAATCATGCCAGACTATAAAGTGTTTTGTAACTCGTTCTAAATTATAAGTTGCATCGTATATGAGCCGTGTCAAACTGTAAATATTTCATAAATTTGGCCAAATTGTAAATGTCATCACGGACTAAACTAAAACAATAATTGAGGAAGTGAATTCGGATTTTTTAGATGTTATTTGTTTATTTTTTTACTTGTTTTTTGTTTTAGATGTTATTTTTTAGAAGTTAGATGCTTTTAAACAAAAATCGATTTGTTTTGTATGTGTTTGGGTGTAAACCGGCCTACTTCTCTGTACCTAGTCCAGTGGGCTCTACTATTTAGATGGAAGTTGAGAGGAAGTCTTCGTAATAATTTAGAAGCAGGATTAAGTAGAAAACCCCAAATACTTGACTTATCAAGCTTCAGAGGTATCATTTCACTCTAAGTACATAGGGTCGGCGTCCTATTTAACGTGCCCCAGTCACTTTTAGTAATCTTCGGATAAGTCGGGATTCGAACTCACTGCCTTTTGATAATGAGAGCCATGTCCCAATCAAGCAAGCTACCTTTATGACTCTTTGTTCGCAAACTGCACATATATGTAATTATTCCTTCTTTTTATAAATAATTTTAACGTTTTGAGGAACTTTTGGTTCCTCTGCGATTTAAAAAAACAATTAAATATTAATCGAACATTTATCGACATTTAACGTCTTGATTACACATACATAGAACAACACTTATATACGGAAATTTACTAAACATTTTAAAAAATGCTCAAAAATGAAAGAAAATGAATCTATAAGAATAAAAGTAGCATGAATATTTAAAAAGTATATTGTTTTCTCCATATATTCACAATTACATTTTAAACACACGTTAAACTGAATAGTCAAATACATGAATTTGTAAAAAAGTTCATTTGTATTAAAAAATGTGTTTACAGAATTTAGAGCAAACCATAAGTGTAATGAACAAAAATTACTGTTTCATATCTATTTCTACGTGTTTCTTCTTCACTTTTCTAAGCAATTTTCAAATAATAATATTGATTTATCTCTGAATGTGTTATTTTCAAATTTTTCTGCGATTTATCTCAAAAACCAAAAGAATACCATTACTTGTGTAACGAATCTTGCATTTCTATAAAAGTAGTTCCTAGAAATCTTGCTAACACCCTCATAAATGTAATACACTTTTCAAACTCGATAAATAAGGAAAAGTTTCGTATTTGCTTAATCCAGAATAATTTGGTGATCAGGAGGAAAAGTCGCCACACTTTCCTAACCATTCTTAAATCGCATCTCTTTGGGGAAAATCCCCGCCGATGTTCCTTCTACGAAGCTTGAAATCTTTAATACCGAAGGGCTCACTGGGGCATATATAATCACCCATACTCTGCCCATTTCCTAGAAGTTAAAGTAAAGAATGTAAATTCCATTAATGCCCTCTTTGGGAAGCGCTCACCTTTTATTGTAATGTTTGGGATGAGGGCGCACTGTTAATTGGGTTTAGGATCGGATATTTAGGTTAAGCTCGAATGGGGAAGAATTTAATTTAGTGTCAGAGGGAGGAGATAGGGCCAGCTGGTCCAAAGGATGGAGCCCAGTCTTGAGCGGTATTATCTTTCCTACGGTCTCGTCTTCAAGGGTTGCAGAGATTGGGATTCCGTCGCCAACGATTGGCTCCAATTTGAAGGAGAATAGTGGAATGTTCATTCGGGGAAAAAAACATGTATAAATTATTAGATTGTTTTTATAGAGTTGTATAGAGAATCATGTTTAATTTTGATGAAATAAATTCAATAAAATCTTACAGGTTCTATCTTTCAAAGTGAGAGAAATTGGAGAAAATTAAAATGAAAGTGATTAGAATTAGTTAAAATTTTCGTAATTATTTGAAAAGGAGTCAATTTTTAGAATTTGCATCGATTTTTCCTTTTTTTATTTTCTGATGACTGTTTTAGATGACTTGGAAAACACACACCGGTTAATCAAGGTTCACATTATCACACATTTATTGTATTATACGATTATTTCATACTTGTATCATATTGTAAGTCATTTTAAAACAATGGAATTATTAACTACTTGGCATTTAGGAGATTTTAAGAAATTTATAATTTTTATCTAGTGTTGCAATGATTATTATGAAGAAGATTTATTACACTTTCTCACATCAATTAGAGGTTAATAATTTTAATTTGCTTAAAATTGCGCAATAACTTAGTTGAAAGCACAATTTTGAATGGAAAAGAGACAAAGTATTTCTGAAATGCACAGAAAAATTAGTAAATCAAGTATGAATGAATGGAATGTATATATCTCTTGTTCAGGGGACAAATCATTAGAAATCTTTGGAATATTTTAAGAAATATTTGAAAAGAAATTACACATTATTTACACTTATGATATTATGTGTCAAAAGGGGTTAAAATAAGGCAAAATCTAATAAAATTTGCCTGAAAATAAACAGATTATCTTTTCTGGCATCTAAATAAAAGTTTCTGAGAAAAAAGTACATTATATGAACAGGTCTCTTTAAATGGATTCATAGTATCATGTTCTAAATATTAATTTTTATTGACTAAGACTCTATACAATGTAGAGAAAATAATTTATAATATTTTGGATGATTGACCCCTCACACATTTGCTTAAAAATTGAAATTTTGAAGTTTATTGAACAATTGAAAATAATAGTCTTAAAATATATTATTCTAGTTTTTATATATATATATATATATATATATATATATATATATATATATATATATATATATATATATATATATATATATATATATATATATATATATATATATATATATATATATATATATATATATATATATATATATATATATATATATATATATATATATATATATACATATAATGAAAGCTAAAATTTCTCTATATACCTAAATTGAAAAAGAAAATTCTAAAAATGAGTTCTCTAGAATGTTACTTTGACACTCAAAATTTATTGGACAGTGTGGCAATAAAATGCTAAAACTTAAAGTAGAATTTTAAAAGAAATTATACAATTATGAGTATTCTAAAATTACAAGAGAAAAATTTGAACACGTTTTTAATTTCTATATAAATTTAAACGTCTTTCTGAAAAAATGTACCAATTTTACAGTTTTATTAAACTGTTTTAAGAGGGAGAATTCAGGATTTAAAATCAGAAAAATATGGAAAGCCCAACACCATTTTTCTTCTAATTACATCATGCATATACATACATGTACAAAACATTTTAATCTACATAGAAGTGTAGATTGGTATTACTTTAAAAGCGCGTATGTGTTTCCCACTTATTGTGCTCGAGAAAAATGTCACTTTCTTCAGGGTGAAGAAAAAATAAACGTTGGTAAGTAGTGCAAGATTTTTTTAACAAAAAGAAAAAAATGCATATGGTGTCCATACCACCAAAATATAGATATGCATAATATTTTTTCATTTAAATAATTTCTCAAAATCTCTATTAGAAATTGAATATATACTAATTTTTGTTTCACATTTCTTCCTTTTTTTCCTCAGTTGAAATTCTTTAATAATTAATATGAATTAATTTAAGCAATTATTTTTATTTTCTTTATAAATATTATAATTTTTTTCAGGATAGATGATTCTTAGTTTTACACATAATTTCATTAAAATTCAGAATACGGAAAGTTATGATTTTTCATTAGATGAATATTTAAATTTTCGTCAATATAAAAATTTTGAAGTACCAAAAATACAATATTATATAATTTAGGACATATTTTAATTTAAATTAAAAAATAAATTTTAGCAAGAGAAAATCTTCCACTATACTTATAAATTAAAGAAAATTATTTTTCATGTTCTTTGTCTCATAGATTTTTATTTCACTATTAAAATCTATACTCACTATTAAAATCTATTTTAATTTCACTGTTATAATTTTAATTTCCCTATTAAAATCTATACAATCAAATATTAATGTTTTAATATTTGATTTCTATTTAATTCTAAAGATATTCATATGTATGCATTGTATCTGACTCTTTTTGCTAATTTTTTAATCATATGTTTACACATATGATTAAAAAATTAAAACAAAAAGAGCATATATTAACTGAAAATTCAATAACCCTCATTCAAGATCAATTTCTGCTAAAAATATATTTCTTCAATAAAATTGTGTATGAAAGTGTCATTAATTCACAAATGGTTCTTACAATGGTTTTTAGAAATAAGATTTCAAATGAAAATGAATTAATTTGAGTGCACTGAAAACTTAATTTTTTCTCTTAATTTTATTCCTTTTCACCGTTTTGAGTGTTTTTAAATGAGCTATTGAAATAGAGTAACAAAATGCGTTTTTGAAGTGTTATTCTCCTTTCTTAAGCTCAATATTTTTTCAGTTGTTAGTAACCTATCAATAATTGTTATATTAATTTTTGCAATATTCACAGAGCACATGTCTTTTAAAAGAGCTTTCCACAGATACGTCCCATTTTCATGTTGTAAAAATAAAACTTTGAAAACACAACTATTCTTTATCGTCAACTTCCATCTACTTTACCCCTAAATATTGAACTCAGATTTAACAAACAGAAAACGGAAAACCAACCTCTCAATATCATCCTTTGAGACGAATTAATAAACCAGTGGTTAGTGGTCTGGCCTTAAGATCAACAGCTGGTTGGTTCGAGTTTCATTTCGAAAGCAGATGTTTATGATGATTCAAAATCCATTTCAAACTGTAAACCCTTGATGAATTATTCCTTAACATAGCCACAGAGTTATAAGAACACCAAACTGTGTGCTTACTGTACTGCTGAAATACAATGGAGATTTCAGTTTTCGTGTTTGAACAATTTTTCTAAAGATTTTCCTCAATTCTACTTTTTTGTTGAATACATTAGACTGTGTGCTCGGGAATGTCTGATAAAGCAAATGACAAACATAACTTATTGTTGGAAATAATGACATGTGATTATTTTTTAATCTTTTATACAAAGTGTTTGTTGAAAGTAACATATGTTTAAAATCAACAATCAACAGTATAGTTGAATTCGTTGGTATTTGTAATGATTCATCATTGCTTTATACATACATACATACATACATACATACATACATACATACATATATATATATATATATATATATATATATATATATATATATATATATATATATATATATATATATATATATATATATATATATATATATATATATATATATATATATATATATATATATATATATATATATATATATATGTAAGTAATTTATCACTAAAAGAAATAAATTAGAATCTATTTCATTGTTGAAGTATTAAAAGATGACATTTTTAAAATCACAAGAATATTTAGATTATTATTTTAGTTACAATTGAAAGAATATAATTTTATTCAGAAGTTATATAATTTATTTATCAGCACATATAAATCGTTATTTCTTATATGAAGTAAATATTTCGGTACTTACGCGTATTAGCATCACCGCGGCTTTTTAAGCCGAACGAAAATAAAAAATTTTTCCCAATAATTAGAAAATTTCTTTTCAGAGTTATAAGTCAATTTTTCAAAAGTAGAAAAAATGTTCAAATTATAGGTTACGCGCTAATTCTACTTAAGTTTTGGAACAAAATTAGCTGTGGTGACGCTAATACGTATAAGTACCAATATTTCTTTTAGAATTTAGGGTTTTCCACGGTTTAATTCGTTTTCTTTTTAATCAAATATTTGAGCTAGTGAGTATTATGATTTTATTACGTGTCTATTGAAGCTCTTTTTTTTATCATAGAAGATTTATGCTTCATTAATGAGATAATTAATTAAATTTAGTTGAAAAAAATTCTTTGTCTTAAGTTTCCGTGTGACTATCCTAAATTTAAATTCATGTAAAACATTTAATTATATTTTTGAAATAAGTGTGAGATTTAATGCTTAGTAAGTTTTATTTGGTTTTTATTTAAAAATATTTATTATAAATTATTTTAAATGGTGAGTTAACTTTTTTATACTATTCATCTCAATTTAAAGCAACTCCTATCTGTTAAAAAATATTCTTATACTGAAAATTTCCACAAATTAGTTAAATACATATTTATCCTAAATACATGATTCGCAGCTTAAACATGATTTTCCCAAAACATGAATTTTATATAATTTCATTGTGATATACAATTTTTAAAATTTATGTAAATTTTTATCAGATTTGGTCGATCAATATTTAATCAATTTATTGGTAACAAGTTTTTTTACAACATACCGTTCTGTTTTCTTCCAAGAGCTTTTATTTTGTGCTCTCTTTTATCATAATTTTTTAAAACCTTTTTCTAAGTTTTTAATGGAAAACATAAGAACTTAGAAAGTTTCTAATTTTTTAGTTTAGTTTAGAAAGTTTAGTTTTTAATGGAAAACTTTCTTAAATTATTTCTAAAAATTCTTAAAATTTTTCAAAGGGAACAATTTTTTAAACAGAAAAAAATTCTTGAGTAGATAATGTATAGTTTATTTTTTTATGTTAATTTAAAATTATGATTATCTAAGATCTTTAATGATAATATATTTTCGAGCTTGATTATAAATTTTTTTTTATCTTATAAGAAATCACAGGGAAGAGTAGCATATTTTTTAATATAAAAGGAAAATTTAATATCCATTTTATAGTTCATCAATCAAATTAAATATCAAAATATTTGTGAAAATAATTCACTTTTTGGTTTATTTATTGTTGACCTATAGCTTTCAATTCATTCACAATATACAATAACAATGACGTACTTTCGTTTTTAAGGTGATGTTAATAATTCTTAAAAGATATAATCACTGCTTCTAGTTACCGCAGCGGATAATACTTGTATTTATACTCTGTGTAGAATGTTTCATAGACCAAAACTGTGGCTCGGGAAATGTTTCCAAGGGACCATGCGTCGCCAAGAGTTGGCGACCCCTTGGAAAAGGAGAAGAGGGCTTTCTCCTCTTATTTCTCCAGTCTGTCAGCGGAGGAATTTAGTCGGCGCTTAAGTGATTTCTCTCGAAAAGTGGGATTTAGGGGGGATCTTTTTCCGAGAGGAATGGAAGAGGGGGCTTTGCGGAAATGCTGTTGGCAGGTGACTCGACCCTCTTTGCGCTCGCTATACATCAGCATTCTCTCTTCGTCCGACTTTGTGCAGAAATTTATTGAATTCTCTATTCCGATTGAAGTCTTATCTGCTTAGTTGTTGGCCTTTTCTCAACTTCGCAGGGGGAAATAAATTTTTTTATTATTTTTTTTGTTCTTTAAAAAAATGCCGGGACCATCGGGATTCACTATTGCACCAATCTGAGCACTCACTGCAACAGTGATCTTGATGGTGCAACATTCTTACTGAAATCGAATTTAATTCCGCTTTTAAAATAAATAGAAACTTCTTAAAAATTTTCATTAACTAAGAATGTTTAGAGAATAAGAGGAGAATACGTACAAAAAAAGAGTTTTATCATGTAAATCTGGAGAGAAATTGGTCACATGCGGAATTAAATTTTGAAATTTAAGCTATATCAGGCTGCTTTTTTTTTTCCCAACTACTAAACATAGTAAATGGGGAATTTTTTTAAAATTAAATTGTCAAAATCGAAGTAATTATTGCCGAGAAATTAAAAATTAAAAATAATTTTACATGCTTTGATAATTAAAAAAAGACTTTAGCTGGCTATTAACTAATGGTAGAAATACATTCTTCGTGATGAATGATCTGAGTTTGATTCCAGCTATTTCTTATTTAAAAAAAAGGTGGTTTTATTTTTTTTTCTGCATTGTCATCTAATTTGGTGTACAGGAATTTTCTTCGTTTTCTCTCTTGGAACAATAAATTCGGCTTATTATCTATGAAATATACTACCGGAAGACAATGATATGTAATAGATGTTAAGAAAACATAACAGTTTTTAGTTGTTTGGGTGTTTCTTGAACTTTGTCAAAAAAATTCTAACAATTAAAATTAAATAGCTGAATAGATGAATTTTATATTTTTACTTAATAAAGTATGGTATATGACCTGTTATAATCATAATTTTCTGAATTATTAACTATTTGCTTATTATAATTCATTTACAACAGCGCCATCCCAACTGATATAAAATTTGTGATTAATTATTGCAATTTTCTTTTTGATTTTAACAAAAATATTAGGAAAAATGTATACTTTAACAATATGTATATATATATATATATATATATATATATATATATATATATATATATATATATGTGTGTGTGTGTGTGTGTGTGTGTGTGTGTGTGTGTGTGTGTGTGTGTGAGAAACCCTTAACTCCTATTTTTTAAGTATACATTTCTTGGTAAATATTTAAAAAATATTTTCTTAATTCATATTTTATATTTTTTTAAAAAATTTTTGATTTGACATATACAAATTCTATTTCATCATCAAAATTTGTAACAAACTTAATTACACACCTACTTTTTTAAATATTTAATAAAAAGATTTTTTATTATAAATTTTTACCAATGAAGAAATTTATAAAATTTAAATTTAATTGAGTTTCAGAAACATTTTAAAAGATTTCTTAAAAACGCACTGTATTTATAAATTTATTTTATCGAGAAAACGAAAATATGCGTGAAACTCGTTTTCAGAGGGCTTAAGTCATCTATAAAAAATAAAAAATCAATACTATGCAATTTAGAATAGAAAGTATTAAAATACACATTTTATTTATAATTTAAATTACTAATTTCTAATACAATTAATAAATCATAATACCAATGAATTTATCGATTACTTAAGATATATTTCAGCATTTTATATGAATATTTTTTCCCATAGAGGTCTAAAATTGAGTGTACATCTGATTGTATTACGTGCATTTGAATTTTTTAAGGTTAATTTCGTTTTTCGAATATCTTGTTTTCGTTTTAAATGTTTCTTTCCATGAAAAATCCTATTATATATTCTATTTTAGTAAAATTCAATATATCGGATACTTAGATGAAAAGCAATTAATCAGAGCTGAATAAATGTTTTTATCAATTTTCATGCTAAAATGTAAATTATTAGTTATTTGCAAGGGGCTTTACTTTGATCCAAGTTTGAAACTTTTTAATCGTGTAATTTACGAATTTTTTGGCTAATTCAACTAAAATCGGAAATAATTCTTTTATAAGAACTTCTTTAAATTTTATATATTTCATATCATATTTGTGAGCGGATAATTTGTAAATAATCTCAGGATACAATGATACTTAAGCATTTATTTGATACTTATACTTAATCCTCAAGATTGGAGCGGAATATTTAGATATTATTTGCAATGGGGCGCAAAAATACAATGTTTTACTCCTTCGATGTATATTTCATGACATTATCTTATTAGAAAATGAAAGTTGACTCAGCCTCTTGTTTATCACCACACTTTTCCACACAAAGTAAGGGTATATCAACTTATCTATATTCAATGAATGAGTAGAAACAGGTCCAACTGTTTCTCTTGCTGCTATACGGCAACAATTGAAGCTGGATCCTTATCCAGATTTAAATTACTATATGATGTTTTTAGGTTTTAATTCTTTTCCAAATTCTCTGTCCATCACTTTCCCAGGGAATTCATTTACTCCAGTTAAAAGATAGAACTGTATTATAGAATAATTACGAATTTTTGAGATTATGAGTCTTTTTTTGAAAATGTAACCTATTTAATGACTTTCGTCTTGGTGTAGGATCTTGAATTATTACTTATTAAGAATTTAATAGTCCTAGTTAGATTCTTCCACCATATTTTGAAAATATTGACAGTTTGAAGTTGTGCAGTTGGTAACCAAACAACTTTGAAGGCTACTTTGAAAACATATTTAAATTCTCTTCATAACAACGTCGTTGTTCATGTGGATGTTAATAGTTTGACACTACTTAATGTATACCTTAAAGTCTCAAGTCATTTGCAATGTTTTTATCATCCACAGAGTATTAATATCTTCCATAAAGACTTTTCTTAAATAGAAAAATGAATTCTTCTGCATTAAGGCAGGAAATTGGGAGAATTGTTAAGCATATACTTAAAAATATCGGGTGAAAAAATTCACTTGACGTTCACACAAATGTACTTTGGTGAATTCTTTGCAGAAGCGTAATCATACAAAAAGTCAAACTAGAGCAAGACGATATTGATAATTTCGACACAATGTTGCTGACAGGCTAACAATAAAAGGTAGTAAAATTTCTGGACTTTCATCGTGTTCTGATTCCTGGGATGACATTTCGCAAGTTATCTGCTGTTGTTGTTGTCGTGTGCCAGCCAGGCTGTCAATATGGGGTGCGCTGCTCCACTTTTCCAACTGAACCATATTTTGGTGTGGAGTCCGACTTCCTCAGTACACACATGCCATAGGGACCCGTTTATAGGGTAGGCAACCTTTCACACCACATTCATACAAGGAAAGGACAAAGACAGGATAGATAGAGAGAGAAAGTACATCCATGCCAGAACAGAGATTCGAACCCAGGACCTCCCTATCCGCAGTCAGACACGCTGACCACTAGACAAGTTGGGCGGCAGGTTATCTGCTGTCAGGCTGTTAAGTAGCTTTTGTCTATTAAGATGTCCACTGTATCATTGTAGGGCATTTTTTTTATCTATACCTTACTATCATTTTACTTAATGTCGTTTTCATGCATTGTGGGAAATGTACACGCGTTATAAGAAAAGAGACACGAAAAATTCACAAACATTTATTTTAAAACAGTGCCTACAGAAAGTAGAAGTATAATATCCAACCAACGTTATTCAACAATGCTTATGACCGAACTCGGGATATTCTACTTTGAGAAATGTGATCTTACCACTTGACAATGATGAGCAAAATATTGATGTATCAAGTTTTAAGGAGCTCAATTTATTAATTTTTTTCCATTCAGTGTATAAATCATCGCAATTGTAGTAGAGTTCAAATTTTCATAACATTCTTTTTCGGGAATGTATATAACAGATCCAGCTCCCGAATGTTTTTAAAGTATTTTTTTTAAAAATAAAACATTTTTCCCAGTTAAAGAGAAAATATTTTTCTAATTAATTTGTTCACACATTCAATAATAAAAAGTAATTCATTTTCCACTGTTTCTCCCTTAAAATTTGTTTCAAGAATTTGTGAAATTGGAAGTATAATCATTTTTGTTTTAACACTATTGTTATATTTATATTCTTGTGGTAAAATTAGGAAATTAGCATTTCTAGTTTAAAAATAAATGCGATACGCGAAAAAGTCAATATCAAAGTTGTAGAGTTACAGATATTTAATATCAAAAAAATTCGTACAACTTATTGTTTTGTACAGGAGTTTTAAGAGTGAATAGAAATGAAAATTTTGACTTTTGTCCAAATTTTAATTTGCAATCCTTTCTTTTTTAATGTAATTCTATGTAATCAATTGTCACAGTAAGTTTTATTTTCTATCTCTACTATATATATCTTTATTTGGTATCTTCACAGAAATCATTCGTTTCAGAAGAGATTTTTAGAAACTTCCAAAACTCTGAGAGAAGAATAATTTGGTGGACTTCTTCATGATTTATACAGTTTGTGATAGAATATAAACTTAATCCTGTTACAAATAATTGAAATTTCATTAGAATTTGAAATCGTCTTCTTGTTGCTACGTGATAAATTTGACCTAAAACTTTTCAAAGATCCTTAGTCACATATTCACAAAATTATCAACAGCATCTTGACAATTTTTAACACATTTTTTAGTTATTATCTTTCCAATTGTAATATTGAAAAGTAAAATCTTGGTTATATATACACTCAAATAAAATTCCAGGCAACTGTTTTCTATCCTTTTAAATAACACGACAAAATATGTCTTACATTCATCAACTAATAGCTTCCAAATTTGTAAAATCATTGCAGTTATTGCAATTCTCAGAGCTATACTCAAAATCATTCAACAGAAATTCTATAAACCATATTTTTAGTGTCTCTTGATGGATACTTATAATTAGAATACGTTCATTAACTAACAAAAGCTTAATGTACGCATTTAAAATTCATAAAATGATATTTATTTTAGCACAATGAGAAATATCTATTCTAAGGAAATAGAATACACACAGGAAAAAAAATCTTTTTCATGAAATCGAATTCATAATAAAAGATATTTTTGAAAGGGGTTCTTTGAAGGCATTTACTAAGTTAAATCTTTTATTAAATCTAAATCTGCATTTTATATACTCTTTATGGGAATTTAAAAAGGAAAATCCTCTGAAAAGGCAGAAAATGCTAGTTGTTGCCATCAGCAATAAATGAAGACGACGGCAAAAAGGAATGCATTTGTCCATCGCTCTGAATCGTAAATATTCATAGGTTGTAAGAACCATTCTCCGTAAATTCCATATAATCGAAAGCCTTTGATTCCAAGCTAATAGAGGTTTTCCATCAGTAACATGAATATTCTAAGAACGGTTAAGCGATTCGATATTTAGAATTGTGTCTTTGTGATTCAAATGTTGCAGTTGAGATACGCACAAGAGTTTTCTCTCAGTTTATGCATTCAACCGAAAAGTGTCCTTTCAATGAAAACTTGCTTCAGCTTTTTGATCGAAATGGAAAACATAGAATAGGAAGTGTTGTAGTCAAGGAAAGAAAATTATCTTGCATGTATTTAAAAACTAATATTATTTTTTTTCATTTTATATAAGAATCGTTATAATATGTATATCATTTGTGAGATTATATATACAAAGAATTTTACGTTTCTTCAAGATCTTTGAATATAAATTTGAAAAAAATAGAAAAAATATTTTTCAACGAAAATGGAATAATACATTTCAGCGTGGTGGATTGTAGAATATTGCTTGTATTTATACAGATGGAGACTTCTGGTATTTTTGAGAATGGATTGATAAGTATATTTTGCCTATTGAAATTCCAAGTAAGATAAAATGACAACGAAGACAAACAAATCCAGTTACAATTATACAAAATTCTTAAAGAGCTTAACTAAGATTTGTTCAGAAAGCATGACCAATAAGCATTCATTACTCAGTGTAAAAGTTTTTTTTTTTTTTAAAAGTAAAAAAAAAAAAAAAAAAAAAAAACATTTTTATCCTTTCATTCTACAAAAGTGTTTTACAAAACTTGGTTTATCACACCATTAATGCTATCTGTCTTTATTAATTAGTTGTACTTATTCCTTGACTAAGTACATAATGATATTTGTACCTTATTATGTAGAATTTATTGTATATTTTATATAACACAATTTTACTTTTTTTTAGAAAATATTTCAGATTTCAGTTTCAATTTAATTTAAAATTAAAATAATTACCAGCAAATGAATATATCTAATAAAGTCACGCTTTTTACAATTCATTATTTTGAGGGGAACTGTGATGATTGCATTGAACTGTTTATTATGGCATCAGTTGCTTTCATTTTCAGTGAGCACCAAGACAAAATTGAAATTCTTGATTAAACAAGATGCAAAGTCATTCAACATTTTTTTAGCTGACTCTTTCGTAGCCTTATTGTAGCTTATAAAATAACATTATAGTAGCCCCCAGTCACAGATATTTCATGTTAGAAAGAGGCAGTGATCGTACATTGTTATGAAACTTACGCAAAAGCCTTGATTCGCGAGCTTTCACGGCCACTTTTTATTCTTCCTTACTTTGGTCGCGAATAAGTCTCCTTAAACATAGTGTCAGGTACTATTACCATTTCCATACAAGTCTAAAATGTAAATTTTCTCAAAAGCATCCAACTATTCAAATAACAAGTCGATTTATTTTTCATAAGCATTTTTAATTCCAGAAAGATAATTAAAAAATCTGCGTGTATGAATTGAAACTTATATATAATAATATCCATTTAAAACAATGCATTATGTTTTAGAACATCACTAATAACCCCACAGCTAATATTTTGGTATTTACATTGTTTACAAAAGAAAAAAAAACATTACAACAAATTTCTGTTAAATTAAAAACTAATGAATCCAAATTACACTTAGTAAGAGATAGTAGACAGTATTTAATTTGAATTCAACTTGGAACACGTTACCCTCTATCAGACATACACGGAAGAGATTCATTGCTGGAAATTGCTATCGTTTTAGTTAAATACCCAGACCTAAGTGTTTTTAAACTTAGAGAGAAGCATTTTTATTTCAATATTGATTACATTCTTGATGCAATGCATATTGTTCAGGTACAAGAATTAATGAATTAAATTAGGAATACTATGCTCAATTGCTAAGAGTATACATCATGAATGATTATTTTCTGTAATATATAATTCAACACGACTTGATGTAACTAGCTGGATCACTGGACTTGAATCCAGTCGATTAGCAAAAGATTTTGGAAGACGGATAGTTCAATATTCCATCTCACTTAAACATAGTTATATGTTCAATATTTCTGGATTTGTAACTTTTGTGAAAATAATTAAACGCAAAATTGATTGCTTCACGGTTTATGGTCAAACTGTTGACTGTCGACTCTTTTACTTGTACCAAACTAACGCATTTTATTTCTGAGAAATCATAATTGGCCGGTAAATTTGATTTCTGTATTATTTTTTTACCTTACTATGGTTGCAAAATGCAACTCAGTTTTATTGAATTTTGTGTGCTAATAATTTGATCAATCACTACATTTTAGACTTTTTGGTAAAAGTTTACAATCGGGTACTCCTTGAGTTTTTGATGTCAAGATGGGACTATCAAGATGGCCTATGCCACTATACAAAAGCTATACTAAGTACCAGAGTTACCAGAAATTAAACTATATCCCCAAAATTTATCGCCAAATTTATCACCAAACCAAAGGTTACCCGATTCTACACCGAGCCCTATTTTTTATTAATTTTTGAAAATATGTGTGACAAATAATTAAAAAAAATTTTCCATGTTTATGTTACATGTTTTTTCAGAGTACAATTTTTTTCAGATCAGTATATATTAAGTTTATTTTATTTTCAAACAATTTTGTGATGTTACAATGATGACAGAATAAATTAAAAAGGATATCGTTTTTTAAATGAATAAGGGGATATCACTTTTTAAACCTGGAACCATAATAAAAGGGGTTATTATTAAAATTTATTTTCATCCAATTTTTGTCATTGAGTTTTACAAAAAAAGCATTTTTTTAGTTAAAATTAAGATTTAGATCTACGAAATCATACTTTTTGAAGATCTTTAACTAAAGTTTCCTGAATTTAGAAATGAAAGACATTATCATAAATTATAAATACTGTATGTATAGCGTACACTTGATTTTCATGTATGCCATTTATGGTTTATTTATCATGTTGGTTTATAGAACTCACGTACATGTGTCCTTATATAAATAAAATGCTTACTCCATATAAACACTTCAATAAAGAAAAATATAATTCTAAAACCAAGTAGCAAAATAAATTTATTGAGTTACCAGAAAATATTTACATATATTCTAATATTGTGATAGATCTGTAACATGAATTCCGGTAGAAGCAATATAATTAAATTCGAAATGTATGTCACATATTGCATCAGCTTCCAGTTTTCCCACAGAACCAAGCATGCGCATGAATTAAAATTAAATATTCGCCAGTGCAATCCGACGGAAAGATGAATTTTGATGTGGTTCTTTTTTTTAAAATCTGGATCCGCTTCCTTCTCTCCCGCTCCTGGAAACCGTAATATGCGACGGATTTAAACTCTCCCGTCCTCGCCGGAGACGAAAGCTGGCGGAAAGTGCCTCGCACGCCACACTGCGCGCGTCTTTATTCCGAAAACATTTATGCAAGATCAATAGGAAAAACAGGATGAAACACAGCATCTTACACCCTAATGCGAACTGCATGTAAAATGACATGTGGAGAGTGGGAGGGCACGCGCAGCCCCTCTCCTGGCCGCTCCGGGAAAAAATAGAGTGAGTCACCAGGACGCTCTGAAAGTATTCCAACGCACTAGGGTGCTTTGAATCCTCTGGATATTTTTCCAAGATTCTCTGATGATGAGAACATTTCATTGAGAATGGGTACTCACTATGAATTCTATTTTAAATCCATGTTTAATACTGTATTAGGTAATTAAGAATAGGTTGAAAATAGGTAAAAGAAATGTTCTAAAACACCACTCTTTTTACCTTTCCTTCAGTTTTATTCAGCACTAGAAACCATTCTTTAAGTGTACCCTAATTAATGGTGGAAGTTTTCTTCTTAAGAATGGAAATTCTTCACGAATTTTATTATATTACGCCATGAATAACAGGTTGTAAATAGATGAAATGAAAATTTGTTCTAAAACAGGACTCATTTTGTCGTCGCTTCAGTTTAATTAAGCACGGGCAACTATCCTTTAAAAGATACTCTTATTAAAGTTTGGAAACATTTTTTTAAGAATAGAAATTGAAGAATTTTATTTTAAATTTGATCTGAATGAAAATAGCTAAAAGGAAATTTATTCTGAAATATAGTTTGTTTTGTCGCCATTAAGGTTTTATTAAGTTATAAAAGAAGACATCTTTTGCAAATACTTTGATTGAACAAGGAAGATATTTTCCTAAGAATAGAAATTCGTTAGGAATTTTATTTTTAATTTTGATTAGGCTGAGAAAATAGCTAAAATAAATGTTTGTTCAAAAATATCAATCATTTCGTTGTCATCCCAGTTCATTAAATACAGAAAGGCATCCTTTAAAAATACCCTAAATAAATGTAAAGGATATTTTTTAAGGATGTGGGGAAACTCATTAGAAATTTTATATTTAATTTTGATTAAGCTGAAAAAACTAAAACGAAAATTTGATCGAAAATACCACTCTTTCTATTGTCAGTTTAGTTTTTTAAGCACATAAAACCATTTTAAGAGACGTGTTTTCCTAAATATAACAGTTAACAGGTATTTACAGTACTAGTATTTAAGAATTTTTACAAATACGGACATGCATCAGAATTTCATCTGAAATGTAAAAGGATTTCTAGTTGTAATAAACCAATCGCAGAGAAACGAATTTTGTTTGTTCCAGAGTATACGAATAAATTAATCACCATGAATAATGAATGGTTTTGAAATTAAAAGACAATACATTTTGCATTTTAATTTTCAAATAAATTACCAATGATTAATTATAGCACCAATTATATTTTTAAAGATTATGTAAAATATAGGATTGTAAGAAAAATAGAGACCTGCTCACGTTAAATAGAACAATCTTTGTAAAAGAATAATAACATATAAATCACCAAGTTGATTTGATGAATGTATAATGTGAAATTTATTCGTGCTTGTCTCTTAATCAAACGTTATCTACACGTAAATCTGAGTTTAGTAATTTCTATCTCAGATTAAATTAACTCTACTTAACTAATTTATTTATTTGAATATTCATTTGTTTATTCATTCACGTGTTTGTGACAATGAGCATGTCCATCCATGCTCTAGCTTAATCTTTTACTTCAAATAAACCGGAGCCGTAAAACATTGAATATATTTCCCTCTTTGGGAACTTTCTTTGAGACTTTAAGTTAAAAATACTGTACAAAAATTTTACACATTTTTGTATGCAAAATTATATTTGAGAAGAAGAAAAGAAAAAATTACTTTCTTGAAATGAATTTGAAAATTCAGTGAGAATGAGACAAACACATTGTTAAAATCTTTTATTTTAAAAATAGCGAAAACACAGAAGAAATCTTTGGCATCATGCCTGCAATTTTGCAGATTCTAAATCAGCGGAAGACTGTCATGTTGAAAGATCCTATGGATTTCCTTAAGGTCCAGTGGAATGGCACTGAGAGGAGGATGCCTGCCTGATAAGGTATCACAATGACAAAATACTTAGTAAGGGTTAAAAACTATTCTGCACATCTAATATTGACTCAAATAACTCAGTTGTTGCTTTTCCATATTTAAAAAACCACAACAGATGAAAACCCATTCTTATACAGTGCCACATAGAAGGTTGTACGAATATGGTTTCGTGAAGAAGCTTAACGATTGGTGTACTGTATGAGAAAGTGTAAATCTGACGTCACATGTAAACTGCGAATAAAATTATTCATATGAAGAATGAATAGTTTCACTTCATTGATAGAAAAAGGTTAGGAAAAGCTTACATTTTTTCTTCTGGTATTGAATATTTTCGAGACTAAAGAAATGATATATTTGATACCATTCATTGATAATTATAGAAGCATATGCTTGACTTCAATATCAAATAAATAAGGACAGGGATAGTTAGACACTGTTTGAAATAGAGATGTCTCCTTCTTTCAATGCATTGCTACAAATTCTTCCCTTTAAAAAAATAATGTTTTAGAAGACTTATTATCACAACATCATAGTAATTAATCAACCCTAACGCTGCATTGCTATTATGCTTATATACTTTATATTCAGGTTAGTTTGACTGTCGTTATAAGACTACTTTTTATTCACGAAGACTGATTTGAATGGGATCCATAGTTTACATTGGACTCCCAAACACGGTAAATTGTCATGGTCGAAGTAGGAATTTGATTAACGACCTGCTGAATTGAAGGTCCAGTAAAGTAATCTTTTAACTGTGTGCTTGAGAACTTTATATTGGGACTACATATTAGAATTATATAAACTGTGTGACTATATAGAGATATATTCTTTTCAGAAATTGGTTGATTTTAAAAATATATTTTGAGTTTTTAAATACTTTTAATATTTAAAATGACCATTTTTCTTCGTATTTTCTTTTTTATATTTTCGAATATGATTACGCATTTTATGATTTTCATTAAAAACTATGATTAGAATTGTTGCAATTTCAAAATTTTCGACCTATTCAAAACCCTATACACACTATTTATCAATAATGTGAACGCTTATTTTCTTTTGTTATTTTTGGTATTCAAAAGCTGTTTTACTCTCGTTAAGCTTGAAAAGTGTATGCCAAAACTAAAATTGACCTTATCAGCTGATTGTGGTTTAAAATTAAGACCCACTTGTTGATGGAATTTAATCCTTTAATCAGTAAACCTGGCTCAAACTTCTTCATGTAATTACTTCGTATGTCATTATGTATTATGTTTAACTTCTTCAATCTGCGGGAACAGATAGCCGGAACGCATCGCAATCGCCTAACCTAACCTATTCTAACCAACAGTTTATCAATGTATAAAATTTTAAGTGCAGTCATTGAAGGAAACTTTAAAATATTATTTAAATATAAATTATGTTAAACATTTAATGTGGTCTACTTTTAAACGAATTTCTAAATACTATTGCATACACTATAAATATTTAATTTTGGTTAAATGTTTAAAATTCCAAAATTTTGTTATAGAAAAAGCTTCCATTTAGCAACAGTTATGATAGAAATGAATTCAATGATAATGTGTAGTGACAGAATAAACAATTTAAGTTATAAAAATATCTTATTATATATTTAAAACAAATTATGGTAATTTTAAAAAGTGCCTTTTCATAATATTAAAAAAAACTTATCAATGTTTAATGTTGTATGTTTATTTCTAAATTTTCCCTTCTTTGTAAAAAAGTTTCAATTTCTTTAGTTTTTATTTAGTTGCATGCAAGTTGAGTATTATTACTTTTTGTATTCTTAGTGAGCATTTTGTCAAATTAATAATTGTCAGAAAAGCTATTTAATGACTTTTAATTCATCCATGTAATCTTCCATCTATATTATGAGACTTGTATAATGGAAAGCAATAAGGAATTGCAAATTTTACAACTTCTTAGTTATAATATATATGTTCATAGTTGTAAATTAGCTATTTTCATTTCGCAGTTTCAATATATACATTATTATTATTTTATTTTTTATACAATATACTTAGACAAAATATTATTAGGGATATGTTAATAAGAAATTAAGTTATATAAAATTAACTATATACATATAAATTTACATAAAATTCCTTATAATACGATTTTTAAATTGTATAATAATTTTTAGAATGATTGTGTAAAATAAATGTATCTCGATAACATACCATAAATGAGTAACAAATTAAAATAGAAGCAACTAGATTTAAATTATAAGCTTAAATAACTTTAAAGATCTTAAAAGCGCTTAATTTTTCTCTATTTGTGTATCTGAAAATAAACTATTGTTTTAGATTCTCAGATACAGTTTCTACTTTTTAAAATTTCACTTTTAAATAACATTTGTGTTTAAAAAACAAAATAACTATTGGAATTTATTTAAAAATAAATTCTTATAAAATAAATAAGTAACAAATAAAAATAAAAGCAAAATAGAATTGGAAATTCACAGCTTTTAAATTTATAATTTTTGATCTTTCTAACACTTCTAAAATACAGTAATTTCAAAATTCTTCGATAGCTAGTCTACCTATGTTATGTCTACTTTTTTGATATAAGGAAATATTATATTTGTAAACAACAATTAAAAATGCAGTAATTTTTAGGCAGAATAAACCTTAAAAACATTTATTTCTATAGCATAAATAAGAGGCAAAGCAAAAGTATATAAAATAAAAAGCCAATCCAGAGCTAGCAATTTAAAGCTTAAGAATTTATGAAATCAAATATTAATAGAATACAAATTATACAAAACTAGATAATTTATTAAATGAAAAATGTTGTATAAATGACTTTAAAACAGCGATTCTGTTGAGATTTCTTTTATTCAAGTCATATAAATGCACAAATCAAATTTTTCATTAATGAAAAATTTTGAGTTTCATTCTTATTCCTAAACAATTGTTGATATACTCAAATACACTATTACAAGAAAAATATAAACACTAGAGTAAAAATGTGAACCATTCTGCTTAAGAAAATTGTTATCAGTGCATAAAAAAGATGAACAATTCTCATGTGAAAAAAACATTTTTGAATTTATTAAAGAAACGAACTATTCTATTATACGAAAATATACTGCTCATTGTATTAAATCATTGAAATAATTTATTACAGGAAAAATATTATTAAATATATTTAAGAAATGAATTATTGTGTTGTGTAGGAAAAGTTTATTATTCCATTATTATAAAAAGTGATACACTGTGTTATAAAAAATGTAGTATGTATGTGTTTATGTATGTATGTATATATATACATATATATATATATATATATATACATATATATACATATATATATATGTATATATATATATAATATATATATATATATATATATATATATATATATATATATATATATATATATATATATACATATATATATATATATATATATATATATATATATATATATATATGTATATATACATATATATATATATATATATATATACATATATATATATATATATATATACGTATATATATATATATATATATATATATATATATATATATATATATATATATATATATATATATATATATATATATATATATATATATATATATATATATATATATACATATATATATATATATATATATATATATATATATATATATATATATATATATATATATATATATATATATATATATATATATATATATATATATATATATATATATATATATATATATATATATATATATATATATATATATATATATATATATATATATATATATATATATATATATATATATATATATATATATAACGTCATTTTTAAATATAGACATAGACTATATTACTAGATTTTGTTTCAAAATTTCTTTCTGCTATGTTATATGTGTATATACTATGCTGTATGCATGCATATTTATGTGTATACAGCAACTTCATGTTTAATGAATATCATGAAACTGTTAACTGAAATGTTATTTTTAATGACAAAAAAACAGGTCTCTTAAGAGAACTGTGTCTTTCTGTTGCCTGCTCTTGTCCCGTTTTCCCTCGGAGCGGGAGGACAGAGAACGACTTAATAAATGCTCTCTTATGGAATCCCAGAGCAATGCATGACTATCGAAGCATGAACTGGGGTGGGAGAGCTCGTTTCCCGACTCCCGGGTTGCTGCTTTTTCCGGTACTCAAAACTTCATCTTCTTGAGATTCCTGAGATCCGGCGCCAAGCACTCTTTCCTGAGGAGCTCCGATGCGCTTCAGCAAATCAGTTTTCATAATCTATCAGTTTTAGGACGAGGATAAATTTGGGAGTTAATTGCGTCAGCGTTACGCAGGAAAAGATCTTGTTACTGGAACAAGTAGGAATTACTCTTGCATTTGAAAACAATGGCATTCAAATAATGTATCATTTGTTCAAAAACTATAGAATTTGACTTTTTTAAGAAACACTGAGATTCTTTTTAGAAGTGTATAATTTATATAGGTTCTCGTGATTTAACATAAATCGCTTTCAAAAAATCATGAATAATTTTTTGAAAACAATTTACATTGACTTTAAAAACATCATTCAGGAATTTAAAGAATTCCTTAAATAGTTTTTCAGAAATTAGTCTTAATTTATAATTTAGTAGAATTTTAGATAAATTATTTTTATATTCGAATTAAAATGAGGATTTGTTGATACTATATATTTTGTTGATACAGATTAATGTAGCTGAAAAAGAATTATAATAGAACTTTTTTTTTGAATAATTGCAGTCGTTACTTCGAATCTCATATTTGTTATGTTTTATTCTAACACAAACTGCAAAATATTTGCGTGGAAAGGAATTTTATTTAACTTAATTCTGAAGAATATTCTGAGTAAAATCATATGTATGTAACTTCTTTTTCCAAAGAATCCATCAAGGCTGAAAAATTGCTTTAGCTCGTTTCACTCATACACCTTAGTAAAAGTTCATCATTATCAAGCCTTAATTAATTATTATAATTGTACAGGCTTCTAAAGTTTGTGAGTTGTGAGGGTGAGTCATCTTAAATTTTAAAAAATGGCTTTAAAATAAGGAAAAGAAAATATATGGTAACATCTTGATAGAGAATTGTGTACTTTAGGCTCAGTTTATTAATATTCAGGACACCATTCAGCAGCATATGTTTTATTCCTAAAAATAGCGATAAACTAGCTACTCTATAATGAATGCTCTGGCCTTTGCTTCTACTGTTCATGGATTTGATTCTCACCCGAGATGCCTTGATTTGTCTTGTTTGTCATTCAACGGGCAGTTCTTACACAGGAATACTAATGAAACTGAGACCTACATCTTGAAGTAGATTTTGAACCGTTATGAACATTCATGACCGAGGTGGGCATTGAGAACACGAACTGTTGAGAGACAAAGGCCAGAGCGTTGACCACTCAACTACCAAACTCGCTTACCTGAAGTGTGGATGTTTAAAGTGATTTGAAGTCCCCTTTAAGATATAGGCCCTGGTCTAACTAGTCTTCGTGTGTAAAAGCTAACCGAATAAATTTTTAAATAAAGAGCAAGTGAACGCCTTAAATTTTTTTATTATTAGGTTTGTAAAATATTTTAAAGATCTACATTTTCAGTTTATTTTAAGAAAGAAAATCGTCAAGTGAAACATAATATTCCCTTTTTGAAAGAACGTGAACAGCATGCTTTTTAAGGAAAAAAAATCGTTATAATTTTGTGATTGTACCGTTATTTCACTACAAACTAGAATATGCTTATTAAAATTACTGAATGAATAATACGAAAATGCAATACTATGGTTTTATCGTTTTTTCCAAACATAAGTTTATAAAAGAGTGTGTATAAAATTTTATTTAATATATGATGACAACATTAATAGAAAATTTAAGAAGAATTCGTGTTAATTTATAAATTAGATGTTTATTGGTTGGAAAATTATTTGAACTCTCTCTCTTTATGACTTTGAACATGTCCTGGAAAATACTGCTAATTAATAATAATCCGAGTACTAAATAGGCTTATTTTGGGACATATTTAGATTTACTAAAATAAAAGTTATTTAAAGATAAGAAATGTTCTTAGGCCATTTATATGGAGCATATACTTAAACATGCTCTTTTAAAAATACATTTGAGAAAATGATATAGTTCTCTAGCGTAACAGTTGAGAATATAAATGTTAATATACAGGAGAAATTCAATAACATTTTGAATTTGCGAATATTTTTAAACACACAGATAATCACATTTAATCACATTTCATTGAATTTTTGATTACTACAATGGCAATACCAACAAAATAAAATATAGAATATTGATTATTCTAAGATATAATCTTTAAGTTTAGTTTTTAGAACTGTGAATACATCGAAAACTTAAACATTTAATACTTTTAGGTATTCGTGCGTTTAAAAACGATAATACGAAGCAACAATACATTTTATGCTAAATAATAAGCAAAAGTGGTCAAGAAAATTAAGGATATCAACAAAGTTGCCAGATTTCAGTGATCTTGAATAATAAATACTTTCTTGCGAAAATTCGTGAATGAGCAAAGATTTGTATTCAGCTATTAAGCAAAAAAGCTATGTTGAAAATATAGCTGATATATATACTGATTTTATTAACATATAATAATGATTTTCTCACAACAATACTGTTTTACCTACTGGTTTCTTATTTAGCTTTTGGTTAAATGTTGAGCTAGTTTAGGATTAGAAAGCAGCACCTCAATTAATTGAAATTATTAATTAATTAAATATTAATACAGTATCGTAAAATTATCATTACTATAAATATATATGTATACATAATATGTTAACTTTAAGCTAAATTAATTTTTCTTATTTTTATTACAACTTTGGCTTAGAATTTGAAAGAAATAACCTCTTTCATTATTTCAGAAATATTTTACCTAAAATTATATATAGCTTAAACTTTTATATAAAGAAACATTTTATTCTTTGCGTGTACATAAATAATTATGATTTATAACTCTATTAATACTTTTAAATTTCGATAAAAGCCACTTTTCATGATGTTTTTAATTCATATAATTTTAAATTTTTTTAATTTTAAATAATGTGCGACTAGGGATCAATTATACATTTAGATTTTGCATATAACACAACTTTTTATTAACTTTTAGCATTTATATGCTGTTTGAATTATTTGTTGATATCACTTAAAGTCTAAAGACACATAATCATTAAAGATTGAACGAAGGATAGAGATACGAAGGAAAAAAATTGACTTATTAAATCAAATTTATTATAGTTTACATGTACTTTAATTAAAATTACTTATTTTTGTAAATGTTTGTAAATGAAATTTAAAATAAAGTGCTTTTTCCTTCTTATTCCGCCTAAAAATTTTTCATGTGATAAAAGAAAAATAAACAGCTTTTACAATGAGGCTTGAAGGAAGATGACAATTTTTGTTTTTACTAGAGGAAAGGTAGCATAGGCGATAGTTCTATTTATTACTACAAATTATGTAATCAACACAGTTATTTTCCAATTAAAGAAATTAATTTAGCATAAATTATTCTTATGTATTAGAGTAATAAAATAGTATTTAAAGTAAGTCACCAACCCTTGTTCATTTATGCACATGCTAGATTTATTTTACATATATATTGGAGTTGTGGTGTGTGTGTGAGTGATGTCGTTTTAGTACCGATCTACTATTAATTGCTGCGTTACATTTGAAACACAAAACAGTTCAATTAAATTAAAATAACTAATAAATTTAACGGCTTGATTAAAGCTGAAATTAACTTATAAACTATATATTATTGAAAATAGAAACAAATCGTATATTATATTTTAAATCCATAAATGTATGAATCCCTTAAAAATGGTTTTTGAATAAATAAAAACAGTTTATCAACTGGATATTGTTGTCATTAACAGATAAATATTTGCTTACTGGATTTGTTGTAGAATATTTTTTAACTAATTTGTATTCACACACACACTGTAAGTTATCATTGTCTTAAAAATTTGTATCTTGTTTTAAAATAATTTTTCATTTGGTCTCACAAGAAAACGTTTCTCACATTACTTTTTGTAGAATAAATCTGAATTTGTGTCACAGCTTTTATAAGGAACTTTCTAAAACAAAATAGTAACATGCTTATTTGAAACTACACAGAAGAATGCGAAACGTCTTAAAAGAAACTAATATAAATATATTTATAATATAGGTTAATATAAAATGTATTGTAACATTATTGATTTATATCACTTCTTATACATGTAAATAAATTGGAGTAATTCTCACATAGAGTAAACATATATGAGTACAATAAATGGCTTTTACCAATTTTTTTCATTTTTAGGGCAACTAAATGTACGCATTATTTATTTATTTATTATTTTTAAAAAACAAGGTATTTATTTAAACTGATCAATTTTATTTTTATCACATTCTTGGATTCTGTCCACCAAAAATGAAACACATGCACTCACGTATACACGTAAACACACTCACTTGCAATCAATTGTCAAAGTATAAGTAGAAATTATTAATTTAACAGCTTCAAATTAAAAAAAAGCTCATTTTTTCTTAGGATATTGTTCATCAATTGGGAAAATGTAATTTGGCAACACGTTGCTCATAATTAGTCGACATACACAGCATGAAATGAAAATGATCACGCCAAACTATAAAATACATAAGCAAAAATGTTACATTAGAGGGGAATTTTACCTCAATCCCCTCCCAATGTTGCGGGTGCCATTCTGAGAGTGCCGAGGGTACGCCCGATTGCTGTTTGATAGAATTAACCCCGACCTCAGGACACTCTCTTCACTTCACAGAGAAAAATAAATCGATTGTCGATTGCCATTATTTTCTTTTCTTTCAGAGAAAAATCTTCGAAATAAATATACCGCTGAAAATATTTATTGCAAAACGCTTTTAAAGTGGAATTGTTGTGGTGACAAATAGATCAATAAAATTCAAAACATATTATTAGAACATACCAAACAAATTGTGTGTGTGTATGTATATATATATACACTACTGGCCATTAAAATTGCTACACCAAGAAGGAATGCAAATAACAGAACGATATTTATTGGACACATACATTATAGTGGAAAGAACAAGTGATTAGATTTACAGGAAATTAGGATGTATAGATCTTGAGAAATCAGTACCCAGAGCAGCCACCTCTGGCTGCAATAACAGCATTTATCCGCCTAGGCATGGAGTCAAACAGAGATTGTATGGCATGTACGGGGATCTCAGTCCATGCAGCTTCAACACTATGCCACAGTTCATCGACAGTAGTGGATGGAGAGTGATGGCGTGCCAATCGCTCGGCAACCATTGACCACACGTTCTCAATTGCTGACAGATCAGGAGAACCTGGTGGCCAAGGTAACAGTCGAACCTGTTCTGTATCAAGGAAATTCAGAACAGTACGGGCAACATGCGGTCGTGCATTATCCTGTTGAAACAAAGCATTAGGGAGGCCTCGAAGATAGGGCAGAGCCACGGGCCTTAACACATCGGAAATGTAACGGTTGCTATTCAAAGTGCCGGTAATGCAAACAAGAGGTGATCGAGACGTATTTGGCACCCCATACCGTATACAATGGCACCCTATACCATCACTCCAGCTAGATGGGCCAGTATGGCGATATCCAATGCAAGCTGGCAATGCGCGTTCTCCACAATGCCTCCAAACACGGATGCGGCCATCATGGTCCTGTATACAGAACCGAGATTTATCTGTAAAGATGACGTGATGCCATTCCCGCGTCCAGGTTCGTCGCTGATCACACCATTGAAGGTGCTCTTTTCTGTGACGCAGCGTCAATGGTAGCCGAAGCCATGGTCACCGTGCAGACAATCCATGCTGCTTGCAAACGTCATCGAACTGTTCGAGCAGAAATTTGTTGCCTTGCAAATGACTCCATTTCTCGACTCAGGGTTCGTGACGTGGCTGTACGATCCCTTGTGACCATGCGGATAAGATGTCTGTCTTCTTGCTGTTAGTGATGGGGGTCACGGAGATCTTGCATGACGTTCCGTATGATTGTCCTGAACCCTTCGATTTAATATTCTGCTAAAAGTCATGGGGTCTCGACTGACGCGAGCAGCAATATTGCGGTACGATAAACCGCAATCCCGGTAGGCTATAATCCTTCCTCGATCAAAGTCAGACACGTGCTGATAGGCATTTCTTCTTCTTACACGAGGCATTACAACAGCTTTCTTTGCCGAAAACAACGTTGAAACGGAAATTGAGTATGACAAAACTGCTGTAAAATCTCTGGTTTTAAACACATTGTAGATGTCGCTACTGTCGCCTGCTTTGTATGAATGCGCTGAAAATCGAATCATTTGCATATCACAGCAAGTTCTACCTGTCATGCAAATTTCACGTGTGTGGTGTGCCACTTTCCTGGTGTAGCAATTTTAATGGCCAGTAGTGTATATATATACACATAACTACTATTTTATGTAAATAAATAAATGTAGGTTCTTCTTTTATAATACATTTTTTCTTCCATTGTCAATATATTAAATTAAGAATAAGTGCTGCGTATTTCTATTCATAAAATATTATTTAATAAATTAACAAATGCTTCATAAACACAAACCTATTATTTATTTATTTGTTTGCAAAATAATTCCTGCTGCTTATTTCAGCCAATGGAAAAGCCATTGAACATGGCTGATCGTCTTACAATTTTGAACCACTAACAAATAGGAGGTCGGCACCTAAGCTGACACTCATATCCACTACACACCACACCAATGGAAGGAAATTGCGACCACGAACTACTTTAAACGTCCTAATCACTATTAATAATATGAGAAGTCTTCAGATTGGCAACGTATAGAACTGATTACCAGTTTATGCGAAGATCACATTTTCTGTTTAAGACAAGAAGTGGAAGATAAGTGAAAAATTCATTGATTTCCAAAGCAAAGATTAAGTCATTTCAATGTCCAATAAAACAGTAGAATTTTTTCATGTTAATGTTACATGAGTTTACACATAGCGCCCACTATTTCTGAAATAATTTCAATTTTAATTACAGAGTATGTTCCAGAAAATCTCCAGATTTTATTACCCTGGGAAAATTATGAATTCACTTAGTTATAAAAACTGCAAAAATAAAATTTTTCAACTAAAATAGACCTGCAAAATGTATAAAGGATGTTTAAAATGGTATATATGACAAATGCAATTTCGAAGTAACAACCAACGTGTTATTTAAAATAATTTAGAGAATGATGATTTTTTTTTATATTTCTAGTTAGTTTTATTCTTATAAATCAAATAAAATATTGTCTTATTATATTTTTAATTACATTAATTAAATTTTTTATTATGTTTAAATATTTATTTCAAATTGAGTGTTTAAAAAAATACTAAATCTCTAATTCCTCAAATTTTGTTTATATTTTATTTTTTTTAAATAATAAAAAACATAATTTCAAGAAATAATATGTGAGCACTTTTTGAATTCAATATATTTTTTATGAATTAATATTTTTAGAAGTTTATGAGAGGGTTAATAAATATTTAGTTGTTAAAATAATTCTTTAATAAATTGTTAATTATTTTTTTGAGAATTTATATTATAAATTTAACAATTTCTTTTTAAGTTGTTGCTGAGAATGTGAACTTTGAGTTTTTCTACCCCAATGAACATTTTACCTCTTACAAATAATGTTTGAATTATTGAAAAAAATACTAATTCTGCATTTAGGAAAAATAAATGAATGAAAAATTTATTTTAATAGGAAGAAGATGTACGCTTTATATAATCCATTCTTTCTTTGTGGAACGACCATCATTTTAAAGTCCGTTTATACACAAAGAGATATACAAACTCTCATAAATCATATAATTTGGGGAGATGTATTTCGCTTTAACTGGCTTTTTTTTTTTTTACTTTCATCACAATTTAGATCAGATTTTTTCCCTGAATTTTTCCCTGAATCCCTATTCATGATTAAAAAATGAAGTCACTGTCGATAGGGAAGGGAAAACCTTGTTACCTAATGACGCGTCCCTATCAGAAAGAAGGGAAAATTTTCCCCCCTTTTCTCACTTTTCAAAATGCTTAATGACTCAAAGATAAAGCATCTGCCCTTCTTTAAAAACACCTCACGACTGACACATTTTACAGTAAAGAATAAGAATAGATTGACTGAAGATATATTTTGTTCAACGATTCGGTGGGAAAAAAAATTGAATAATATTGATTTTTAATGCTGGTATCACTTCTGTCCAAAGTTTTATTTTTATGCACTTTTATTCTCAGACGAATTCTGGACCTATGTTACCAAAGTGATATGCTCTTAATAGTTGTTGAAACGCTGATAGAGTTAATACAATGCTTTTTCAGTTTAGCAGTTCGTGGTTTCAATTTCCACTTTAAACGAAATTCTAATTTTTAACACTTTATCACCTTTGAGCATTTCTTTTATGTACATTTATTCTAGACAGAATCAGGAGCTACTGCATCTATATTTCTATTTAATTGATAAAAATTCTCAGTTTGGGAACATAAACATTAAACGAGGATTGAGAGCTAGCTGGTAATTAAATGACTACTGCCCAAGCTGAACTTCTTTATTTCTTTATTTCATTTTCTACCTTGAGCTAAATATTTATTTTTAATTCTGGTATTGTTTCATTGCAAATTATTATTCTTATATGTGCTTAAATTTGATGAGTTTTGAATCTATGATGACCACACTTTTGATGAATAATAATTATTTGTGTGTGTGTGTTTTGGACGATAGACCATTAACAGTTGCTTAAAGGCAAACTGGCTGCCACATAGTTTGTGCCGTGGTTTCCAGTTCGACAGTTTGTGGTTTCTAACCTCACATTGGGCTTGGGTATTTTTGTAAATGATTGGAATCTATTTCTACCATGAATCTCGCAATCAAATTAGACCTCCTATGCATATAAGGGATTGTAAATTGGCAAACAAACCAACTTAACAATTACTTTTCTTAAACGATTTAACAAGCTATGTATTAGGCCTTATTAAAATAAAAAAGTTTAATAATAAACAGATAATTGTTACACCGATTTCCCTCGATTACCTAGTTTAAAAGAATATAATAAGTTTTGTACATTTCATCAGTAAAAATATGACTGGGTTTTCAAGATTCATATGCTGAGAGACATCATGGTACGGAAAAGTGCTATCATTGATGTATTAAATTAATATGTGTTACAAAAGTATAAAACAAAGTTTATTATTCTTTACTCTAAGATAGATGTAGAGATATTTTTGATAAAATATTGTAACGAATGTATGCATGCTATAAATGTCTTAAGAAGTCAAAGGATTTAAGATATAAGTTCGTTTGGATTTCATTTTGAAAAGAAAAATGTAGGTAGCAATGACATGTCTATACATCTAAAGCAAGTTTTTAAACAAAAATATACTGTTATAAAATAATTACGTCAAGTAATTTATAGTTTTAATAGAATAAATTTTCTAATAATAAAATAAAGAATACCTATGAGTTTATTGTTCAGCGTTTGTAAGCAATAATTGCATCACATAGTTACAGATCATCTCTAATGAGAAAAAAAATGTAGAATCTGTATATATTTACCAAGAATTCAAGAGAAAGAAGGAGAACTAAAATTTGTTTAAAGTGTATTAATTTATCTCCAAAATATATGTTATCTGCTCTAATGTATTTCTAAAAAGGAGTTGTAGTATTGAAAAGTAATTTTTCTTAATCGCTTTATTTGGTTGAGAGAATGAAGACAAGTAGAACAATTAAAGAAGGACAGCCCTTTCAGTCTGGCCGTCTCTCTTCAACTACCTAATAGTAATGTTGAACCCAATTCAATACAGTGCTGCTTGAATCCTGCAGAAGGACTCCCCAGGGTTTACTTTCACTTTAACTTAAGTACTCATGTTTATAAGAAAGACTACATCCCAGAACATCTTAGACACTGACCTTGGAAAACCTAAGCCACATTCCTAACAATGCCATCAAAATCTTCACTGACGGTAGTAAAATTGATATTCTAGCAGGTAGTGGCATATATATTGAAACCCCTCACACCAATTTGACTCTTTTTCTTCGTAATCCCAATCACTGCTCTGTCTTCAGAAGTGAATTGATTGCAATAGACCTGGGACTAGAAGCTATTCTTTCTGAAGAGGATTATGGTGACCTATGGATCTTGTCTGACAGCCGTAGTTCTCTCCACCATCTTAGTAATTGGCTTCTTGTAGGCGACAAGATCAGCAACTCTATCCTGCTTAAATTAAAACTCATTTCACTTAATCATGATGTTCACTTGCAATGGATACTTTCACATGTGAATCTCCACGGGAATGAAATGGCCGATAATCTTGCTTAGGAGGGTTGCAGGATTTCAAATACTCCCTCTTCCACACTTACTTTTCTGGAGTTATACTCCCGGGAAAAATCAAAAATCTCGGAGGAGTGGAAAACACCCCCACCCATAATTGGTACAAGGGATCAAAACCGGGTTTGTCCCTTGACCTCCCGTGTGACAGACGTACCCGGACTGTTCTCTCAAGACTTGCTAGCGGTCATATTAAGTGCCTCACTTTCAACGAGGGCAGGAAAACTTTCGTCACCTGCACCAAGTGCCAAAATCATCAGGCTTCTCCTGAGCATCTTTTGGATTGCATGGGTCTCTCTAGGGAGGATCTCTTTAGCAATCCTCTTTTAGTCTTCGACTTCCTTACAGTTAACGAACTCGTGGATCTAGTCTGACTCTGTCAGACATGGAGGATAAGCAACAACAACAACAACTAGAAGACTCCTTAAAGAAAATCCTAATGATTTTTGATCAATAGGAAAACGAAGATTTTAATAAAAGAAATTTGTGAAGTCGGGGGAATATCTAATTAACAATTTAAAGTAATTAGTCATGTGGAATGAGGAAAAGTCTTAAAAGAGTTCATATACTACTAACTCTTATGAATAGTCTTGAAGGATTATAGTACTAATGATAATAATGATGTTGTTGTCGCTAATCTCGTGTCCAACCTCTGCTGTACGTCATCTCCGTCTATAATGATGTTAATTTCATCAAGTAATTAACTGGAAAAATTTACATAAATTACTTCTGGATTTACTAAATAATGTTAAAAATTATAATTGTAATAAGTGGAAAAATATTTGCTAAAATTTATATAACTTGTATATATACACTTTGTACATCCCTTGAAGTAAAACTCGGGGGTTCTGGACTCAAAGAGGTCCGTAAGTGCTTGGTCCAACTCTGAATCATTGGTAAAGGATTTTCCACGAAGATGATTGTCCAAGGAATGGAAGAGGTGCTAATCTGATGGTGCAACATCAGGTTTGTAAAGAAGATGGCCCAATGTCTTCCAACCAAGTCACTGTATGGTATTCTTGGCCACCTGCGTGACATGCGTCCTTGCTATTAACAGACAAGAACAATACATCCTGAAATTAGATAGAGCTGGCTGCTTCTGTCGCAATACTTGTTGCAAACGTTCCAATTGTTGCGAGTACAGATCCGCAATGATCGTTTGGCCCGTTGGTAGCACAGTTCATAGGAATCACTTGTTGACTAGTTCGCCAGATACCAGCATAATCACAGAGGGACAAACCTCCCGACCTGAATTTGTGAAATCACTGCTTTGTCGTACGTTTATTCACAGCACTATCCCCAAACGTTTGACATATTCGGTGACTCGATGCAGCAGCTGATAAGCCCACTTTAAAGTCATAAAGGAACGAACGAGCTCCTTCAACGTGTCCATTTCTCTTCGCTACTGTATGAGTTATGATTGATGAATGTGCGCGGTGGACCTGCTTTTAAAACGCCTCATATTCTCGATTGACCGATGTCTCAACCACGTCTTGGACTAATTTTCATACTTATTCTCCCTTTATTCGATGGCAACGCGAAAATAGCAAGGACTTTCTTGTGTGTGTGTGTTTACCTTATAAATTATTTATACATACATACATACATAACTGTGTGGGGAGACCCCGGACTGTACCTTTAGGTTAACGGGTGCCGTCTCCCCAAAATAAATTATTTGTAACAGCTCTACATAGTTTAAAAAAATCTCTGAAATACCAAACGAAATATTAATTACATCAATTTACTGCTCAGAATAGATTATATGTCTGAATGATATGCTTAACTTAAAAAATATCTGACAAAATTGTATCCAGAAAATACGTAGCAGGGTTGAGACAATAAATTTTTTTACTTATATATTTGAAAATAAGATTAGATATTTTTATTATTTATTAAATATGTGTGAGAATTTTTGAATACGTATAATTTTTATGACTTTTGTAAAATAAAGTTCATGATTTTTGACAAATTGGATGTAAAATTCTTTTCAAATGAGGATATTTATTTAATATTATTTTAAAATTGTAAATAATAAATATTTATTGCTTGCAAAAATATATCTAATACTATAAAATCACAAATAAAAATATATTATTATATTTATTATTTTTAGTCTTCACTTACAACACGCATATTTTTAGTTATTTTCAAAATAGTTTTTTGTGAAGCATATTATTATTTACTCTTACATGTTTCAATTTGATATTTATTATAACTAATTATGAAAATATATATATTGTTACAAGTTTTATATGTTAATAAATATAATTAATCAAAGTGTAATTTACATTATTTTTATAAGATGATTTCATAAACTAATGTTTAAATGTTCATTAAAAATTTAGATATTGAAAATACTTTATTTGATGAACATATTTTGCTACTTGAAGGCTTATCTTAAAAGCATTTTTCTTATAAAAATATTTCTTTTCCTTATTTACTAACTTTATCCGCAAATTTTATTAGTATCGCAAAATTTGTTAAAATTTATCACAATAATATGACTGGTTTTCTTTGTATTCTATTTATTGTCTGATGAAACAATACATAGATCTAATATGCAAATAGCTAACATGGAATTCGCTTTGTCATCAGTTATGATTTTAAAGTAAATTAAATTGAATGTTTTTAGAACTCAATATGCAAATACTTGTAAATGTACAGGTACAAAATCTAAAGATATCCTCTCAAGATTACCCACAGCATACATTCATTGCATCTTTACAACTAACAAGACATAGTGTAGTCTGATTCCAGTTGCAATAAACCTCAAATAAGTCAATTTTAATTGGACTCAGTTTTGAAGCCCACAAAATATATATTTATTAAATTTATTTTGCTTGTTTGGTCGAAAAGGATATTTTTTTCTGAATGACATACATTTTTATTCAAAATGTTACTATAATTAATGTAAGGAATTATTGAAATTTTTTGACAGCGTATGGAATAATTTAATAGTTAAAGACAATTGTATACCATTTATAATTTTATCGCATATTGCTTCTAAGAATATTTTTCGATAAAGATGGTACTTCTATGTCACGAGGGAGAAAACTCACTAAATTTTCCAAGCCTCCTTCCGGGTGATAGGGCTATGCTCTTCATAATGAACATCCAGAGTTCAATCACATTTATTATTGAATGAAGCAGATAATTGTAGCGTATTTGCTTTCATGAGCATAAATAAAAGGGCCTGCGCTTTGGAGTTTTCCGAATTTCTGCTCAAGAAACATGTGGATAAAGCATGTGAATTATCAAAAAGTTCTTCCAAAAAGCAATTGTGTTGGATGATTATTAAAATATTTAAGTTACCATTGTGACACTACACAAAGTATTCATTACGATAGAATGCATACACGAAGCTGAAGAACAACAGAATTCTCTCGCTGTTCAACTATGACTGCATCGAATCCAAGTACTTCTATTTTGAAGACAAGACGGTAATCCAACCATTAGGCTTTGATGAGACTTTAAATTACGAATATGAATCAAAATTAATTGGTATAAAATGCCTACATTCAAAATGTTAAATACAAGTGCTAGGATTGCAACTAACCAACAAAAGCCACTCAACGACTTACCACATGATAGTATTCCACACTTGACAAGCCAAACTCTATGAGCTTAAATCTTAAAATGGTAAAATCAAGATTTCTTTTGAATAATATATTTTGATGAAGAGTTCGGAATGAGTGAAGCATGTTGTCACTCATTCTCCATGATGCTTCGCAGTGTCTCTTTTTATGACATCATATTTCTTTTGTTTCAGGAGTGAAAAATAAAATAACGTGATCAAATATTTTGTGCCGAATCGAATTCGAACAGCCTAAAAAATGATTCTCTTTGCTTTTTCCTTTATGTTTTCAGAACATTTCTCTATTATTGAAAAGACATAAGTAATGTTCTCTTTCTATTCTATTGGAAAGCTTCCACGAGAGAGTCAAACAGTTTTTGTTCCTGTAACTGAAATCGAAGAACGGTTATTTTTTTGTGCCTCTCATTTTTATTAAAATGTGGAAAAAAAATAACGAGAGAACTGGCTTAGGAAGAACATGTCCATTGTTCAGCTCGATCGACAGCCCTTTTCGCCTCTCCATAATTCTTTTCTTTTTCAGTTATTTTTAGGACTTTCAACAAAGAATAAAAAACAGAAAGAGAGAGAGAGAGTGAGGAAAAAGAATTCAATAACAGATCGGATTCCATTTTTCGTTGAGTATGTTCGTTTTTATCCTTTTTTATCTTCCAATTTCAAGAGATGAAATGGACTAAGGAAAAAAGAATAGCCATAGATTGGACTTCAAGCCTGAAATTGTCACATTTTGTTGAATAGAAGCATATTAAGGTTTGCTCGCCGATTTCTCCTCTCTCTCTCTCTTTCTCTTCCGTTTAAGCTCCCTTTTTTCATTTGCCTTTGTGAAAACAGCAAGGGTGCATACCGAAATCACACTAAGAATGTGTCTTTTATGAAAACCATCTCAGTGGGTTCTCCCACGCCACTGTCTAACTCTACAGAAGGCATTCATAGGCATATGAAATGCGAAATGATCTTCTGCGTGATGCCTTATTTGTTTTCTAATATTTCTTTCAGGGAATATTGCTTCAAGAAGGGAACAAAACAAAAGTGTTTTATTTCATTGACAGATCTTTATTCTTTTGAAAGAAGTAATGATGTGTGAATTTAAATCTATAATTTCGGGAAAGTTACAAAATTTGCATGTGTCTGATAATTTCTTTATATTTTGAAAGTGTGATGAAAGTTTTAGAGTCAACTAGTTGTAAAGAAAAGTGTACTATTTAAAATGTAAAGTAATATATCTGTAACATCATATGGCGCAAACAATCTCTCTTTTTTCCTTATATGTCTTCCATCAAGATCAGTTGTTACTTGTAATTTGTTTCATATTAGTATTGTATTTTTCTATGTAAGACATGCCTCGAAATTATCTTTCCAAAATTCTTCTTTCAATCATTTTAGTGACTTCAGTTTTATTACCTTTTTTTATCTGCTCCAAGACATATACACTTTTCATAACTTCTCTTTTAATAACTTTTGACTTTACATTTTATATATTTCTATGCCAAGCAAAAGTACGATTTTCCATTTAATACATTGAAGGGGATTCCTTTAAATTGTTTTCATGACTTCAATTTTATTTCATTTTAAATTATTTTAGGTCATGTCATGCATGATATTTTTTTAATAAATTTAATAACTTCCATTTTAATTCGTTTCATGACCAGAGTTTTCATTTTTATTTCTTTGTTGTGTTCTACGTTACCTCATTTGTAATTTTCTTTGTAATTCGATACATAAAATTCATTTGAATTCGTCGTTTGGCATCAAATTTGCTTTTCATTTTATAGAGTTCTACTCCGCTATAATTCTGCGCCATGTTTATTGTGGAATTAATCTACCATACTCCTTCAAACACAAACTTTTTTGGTTTCTGATTACGTAACATATCCACATCATTTTTTTCTTTATATTCTAAAATAATTGAATCACAAGTTTAAAGAAAAGTTATTTTAAGATATATCCAGTAATTGTGATTTATAACAAAGATTAAAGCTAACAGCTATAATAGTACAACCTTTTTCCCTTCAATAGCAAACCAGATAGGAAATGATCCCTTCATTTAATATACCATTAACTCTAATGCCTGCACCATATTGTTTTAAGTAATCCTGGTTTAAACATGTTATACTGCAGTACTATTGCTGTATAATAAATGAAACATTAGTACGATTTTGGTTCTGTGTACTATGCACTATATAATAATTTAAAGTATTTATTTAAGTTATAATATAATGCATATTCACACGGCATTTATCTATTTCTATCCATCCAATATATATATATATATATATATATATATATATATATATATATATATATATATATATATATATATATATATATATTTGAAATATTTTGTCACGTAAGTTAAGAATAACACTTATAAGTCTTGTGTAATAATCGTTATTTGAAGAATAATTACTCTAATAAATTCTCAATTATTATAAATAGATATCAATAATCATCAATAAATTCGTAACTGTTTGAAGGTTTGGATTGTTTGTTACTTTTTATTCATGCTAGAGCTAATTGAACCTGAATAAATAGTCTTAAATGAATTACAAACAACAACAAACACCTACGCCTCCAATGAATATCAAATACACATATTATTGAACTTAAATAAGTGCATCAATCACATTCATTTGCCAGATTATCCACCCTATAGAGGATAGCTCAACAGAGGAATGATACAATAAATAATTTTATATTTTGAACGATATGCTTTTTAGGAGGAGTTTTCAGAAGTAGCTGACAATATTCCTAACCCATTAGGAAATTGACTCCGAAAGCACAATATCATTTAACACCAATATGCATACATCAACGACAGAAAACAATATCCACCTTCCGTTGTGCAATAGTACCGAGCACAACGATATTAATATGTATGGAAGACTGTGATATTGTTTCTAAGCCGCAATGATTTCTATTAATAAATATTTAAAAATAACATATATAATTCATATCAATAATTTTTGTAAGAAATATTAATTTTTTGTCAAATTACTTGTGGGTGGGCATATAAGAATCGATCCTATCTGGCCAATGAAGTGGACATTCATTTACTTTAAAAATGTTCCTTGATAAAGTAACACATTTTTAAATGCTTTTTTAAAACATCAAATATGCATATCAATACATGTTTTCTTATATTAGGAATTATATATAATATACATTTTTTTGTATATTATAAGCATATACGTGACTAAAAATAAAAACTTCTTATCGGTCTCTAAAATGTTAAAGAAACATTTCAAACACATAACGTGTCTTAAATAAAATACGGTGAACTTGGACCTATGCTTTTGAAAAAATATAGAAATAAATATTTTAACTTAATGATTAATAGCAATTAAAATTAAATAAATGTCTGCATACAAATAAAAAAACTCTAAATTATGCAATTTGGCATGTTTGAAAAAGAAAAGGAAAATCGTCGAGTTTGTTTAATTTTGTGATATTCAGGTATTTTGTTTACTGAAACTTTATAATTTATACAAATAATGATATATATTGACTGTTAAAAGTATAGGAAATATACCTGATTAAAAAGTGACAGCAAAATCTCAGCCCAGAGCATCAATCTAATCATTTTTAATTAAAATAACTACACATATTGAAAACTATTTAATATCATTATATAATTTTAAATTATTGATTAAGCAATATAGGTATAATATTTCACATAATTTTAACCATTAGCATACTGTTAATATAATTTTGATATTTAGGTGCAATATTTTTATATCTTTCACCATAAATATAAATATAAATGTATATACATACATACATATATATATATATATATGTATTAGTACAAATTATATATTAGAATTATTAGTGTATTTTTATATATAATAGGTAGAATAAAAAAGTGAATATCACTATAATAAATCTTCTATCCCCATATTTTTTAATGTGGTTTTCTTTTAACTTGAAAAATCAGAAATGCATCCAATTAAATATCAAGTTATTTTACTTAGTGTGTTTCGATTATTTTTACATTTAATTTAATTCCTATAAAAAGATTTTATTAACTTAGAGTTTGCTTTGTGTTTGAAACACTCAGAAGTTTTTATCCTGACCAAAAAAGTTTCTATTTTCTTTTTATATATATAATTTCAAAAAAGTTTTTATTATTCTTCAACATTATATATTTGAATAGTTTAACTTAAATTTCCGCAAGTTAAAATTTTTTAATGCTGAATTTCTATTTAAATGGTAATGAATTCATTTTTTAAAAACCACATTTAACTAGTTTAATAAATTTTAAAAAATTAAATAACAATTTTTAGATAATTTATATATTTTAAAACTTTAATTAATATAATTTTTAAATGAATTAAAATAAATTATAATTTATGCAAATTATAATTAATTTAAATGCCTAATAATAAATACATTGTAATATTTGGAATGATATTGCTTACCCAATCTTTTAAAAATAATTTATCTGATATTTACACTATTTATAACTTATTTATGTAAATAAATAATTCCTTTATATGCACACTTATATGTACATATTCACTACTACTTGGTCAACTCTAGATTGGCCCTTCTTTTAAGAAACTCAAATATGATACGGGCCCTGCCTGTTAGATGTGCAAGAGGAAAGTCAAATCTGGGTAGAATCTGGCGAAAACGATTGAGGTCAGTTGAAGGCTAAAGAATCGGACCAGCAGATAGCCGGATAGAACAGTGATGATCATCTCCAGCATACATACTGGAAGGCTATTCTCCGTCCCTCCGATAATTTGTCCACTCTCAATTGGGTGGAGAGAGAGGTGAGGTGGGAGAAATGATCCGCGCAAGAATTGATTTCAAGTCCCTATTGTTGCGGCATACTGGAGGGACTTCTTCCTATTAAGCGGGAATCGAAAGCATCCATTCCCATGGCCATTGATTACTCCCCTCTCTTCGACCAAATAAAAGTCATGGCTGTCATTTTGGTTCAGAAATGTGTTCATATCAGTCTGAATCACGTGATTGCTTTCGAGCCAATAAATGATGTCTTTGAAGCTTGCAAATGAAATGGATTCGCAGACATCATATTTGCATCTCTCCTCAAGATTTCAAATTCGGATGTAAAACTTTGTCAAAACTGATATTCTTTCAATGATACATAAAGCTGTTCAAAATAATACAATAAATGTTCAAAATTATATAATAATATAACCAATAACGTAATGATTGTAACGTAACGATAAAATTTATAACGTAACCAACGTAACAATGTTCTTATCTAATGTGAATTATTGAGCTATAAAAATAATACACAACTAAGGCATTTGTTTACGTGTTTTCTCATATATTCAGTCATGTAAAGTCTTTTGTCAATCATAACATTTCATCTAAAATCTTTTATGAATCCATTTTTCTGTTATGCCCATTCTGAAACCGTCTTTAATTCTGGAAAGAATCCATCAACTTGATTTTATTAAAAGTTTAAGAAAAACAGATTGCTATTCTTCCAAAATAAAAATCAAAGGAAATGAAAGAGCTCGCCAAAAAATACTTTTCTCATTTTTTTCAGAAATATATCTAGATATTCAAGTTATGAACATTTTAAGTGTTCGTGAATCATTTTATATTAGAACTCGGTTATTTTACATGAAATATTAGTGACCAAAAATTATTCATATATTATAATTTAATCTACTAAAATTTATTTTGGATTATGGTATTTACAAAAATTGGACTTCCTTTTAAGAAAAACAAAGATTTGGCTCCACAAGATCCTCATCCAAACTGTTCTGACTTACGATTCAGAGACATGGTCTTAAGCCTTGAAAGGAGGATGTTTCGAGTGCTTATGAATGAAAGGTTCTGAAGTGTGTTTTTGTGAAATGTAGAAAAATGGTATCTGGTAAGAAGAAGTATCATTGAGTTAAGTCATATTTTTAAAGAGTTGTTTGCTGCTTATAATACTAAAATAAGTTGTGCCGGTGCGTTGGTCATGTTAGGTCATTGAGTGACAATGACAAAGAGATGTTTTTGCTGTTTAAACAAATAACGGAATTATTGAAGACCTAAACTTTGATGGATAGTTGTTGTTGGGAAAGAGTTTTTACTCATAAAAGTAAAGAATTGAAGACATTTGATCATTTTAATTACATTCCATTTTATTGAAATTGTGAGCAGATAAAGCATGTTTAATTAACAGAGGTTTTGTAATTTATAAAATTAAAATGTAAAAGATTTTGTAAAAAATCAGGTGTAATTCATAAAAAAGAAATTAAAATATTGTTAAGAAGAATATTTCTTATTAACAAATTATTTTTATATTTTATATCAGAAATGAGATATTATGGGAAACGAATAAAAATGTGTTTGTGTATTACATTAATCTTTTAATATTTTTTACATTTTTGGAGAAATTTCCAATATTACCAAAACATTTAACTGAAAATTACTTCAAAAATTCATTTTTATTTATAATAACACAATGAATGTATACATATTTAGATTTGCAAGTGATATAAATTTTTCCTTGCAAATTTTCTTACAAACTAAAAAAACATATTTTTGGCCAGTATATAAAAATATATTTTCTTTTTACTTTTTGTTTTGACTTTTTATGTATTTATCCAGCATTATATTCAAATTTTGTGCATAAATACTACCCGGCAGCAGAAATATCACCAGAAAATTAGGACTAAAAATTCTGAAATAATGTTATAGTTTGTAATCAAATAAAACTATTTTTGCTTACTTAAAAAAAAAAACATTTAAAGAGTCCAAAAACAATTCATTAAGCTGCACTTCTGAAAAAAATTTAGAGCATGGAATATAAAAATGAAAAAAAAAAATCATTGCGAAACAGCTATTCTTAGACATGAACTAGAGACTACATAAACATCGTAACATTGTACAGAAAGAACTCAAAAACTTATGAAATATTCAGAACTTTAGAACAATAGACAGAACAAAGATGTTTAAAGGCCATAATTTCTTTTACATATAAATGGCAAAAATTGTATTGTTTGGAACTAATGGACGATTCAATAAATATGTCGTTGGATACTTTTGATATAAGCTAAAACTGCTACCAATATGATGAAGCTATCGATAATATACTTTTGGAAAAACTGTACCATTCCTTTTATTTTCCGGAAAATGACAATCTCTATGTACCAGACAATAAAATATATTCTTAGTTTCACATAGCAAAATATTGTCTAAGTATTTGCCAACATGCTCAATCGGATTTAAGTCAGCAGATTGGTTGGGTTTTATAGCGCAAAATCCAATTTTAATCAGGAGAACATGACTGCTGATTTACAAGTTGCGTTGTTTTAGCTTCAAATATTTTCTCCACAAGATGATTTGCATGAGGTCTGGTATTAATAATGTGTTAAATAAAACACACATCCTCAATGACTGATGCCAGGTATGATTTGGGGTCTTTCTGTCTCGTCAGCATGCATTTAGGTCGTTAAATTGGCATTCCAAACCTCTGTTTGTCGAATTATGTGGATTCAAGCTCATACTTAAAGCTATCTTATCTGTAAAATTACGTTTCCCAGTTTTTTTCGTTTTCCTTTCATACTGAGACACTTCTTGTGTCGAACTTACATTTGAATTAGGGGTAGGCAATAATTACCACTTAGTCACAAATATTTTGCCTTTAATCTCGTTGTTTAGAATCCGATCCCATTCCTCCTCCCATTAATAAAATAATTAATTTGCTTCTTGTATTATCTTCAGGATAATATAATGATAATTTATAATTTTTTATGCCTCTTCATTTAATTTGAACATAAAATGCTAATTCAGAATATTCTCAACCACTTTTTAATATTTCAGTATTTTTCACAATTTAATGTCATAAGATTATGTTTAAAATGTCCCTAAATCTATTAACTTTCTTAATTTAGTTGAGTTAATTTAGTAAAGTTTTCATTTAAATTTATGGAGAATTTTTTTTTTAATATGCATTTAGAATTCACCTACATCTCAAAATCGTAATATCATACTTGTTCCGATATCTTCTTATTCTTCTTCATCTTGTTCGAGATCTAATTTATTCCGCGAAACCATATAATTAAAGAAATGTAAATAAAAACCTTTCAACAATTTTTTAATTTAATTAACAACTCACAAAATATATAATCTAAAACATTTAAATAAACAATTCTAAATATATGTTTTACATTAGACTTAGAAAATATATTAAGTATCTCAAATAAATTTCTGTTAGACAAAATTTGAAATAAATTTGAAAAATAGATTTTTTATTTAGAACAATATAGGCTCACAATTGAAAATATTGTCACGTATATCAACAAATTATTAAATATAAAAATTTCTTAAAATCACTTTTCTTATATGTGTGTACGATTTACATGGATAAATGTAGTAATCATGTCTAAACATATTATATTAGATATTCGTCTTTTTTTTAGTTAACTTTCAGTTAGAAAATTTGCTATTCATTTCGAATGTATCCCTCAATATATTTTGATACAAAAGTTGAACAGTAATAAATTAAACAGTTTCTTCTTCACCATTAAATAATTTTTTTTATTTAATAAGCACGGAAACAGCAGCCGCCCAGCTTGTATGGTGTTTATGACCCTCCGCTTTTTCCGAGAGGTCTCGGGTTCGAATCCCGAATTAGGCTTGATTTTAAAACTGTCCTTTCCCATACACACCAGAAAAAAATAACAACAACATTTTATTCAATATTTCTATAGAGACTAAAGAGAATTTTTAATAAAGATATTTTTATTTACTTCATATGAAAGTGTGCTATCTGGTTTAAAATTTGTTTCAGATAAAAAAAAAATTGTATTAAATGGAAAAGTTTTTCTTGCTAGAAAGATATCTGCTGAGATAATTCTTTTAAGTGTCACTTTGACTTACCAATGAATATAAATTACGGAATTAAAAATAATAGCGCTTAATAGCAATTGATCTGCTAATAATGTGTTTTTTTATGCACAGCATACACAAAAATAAAGATACACATATTTGTTATAAAAATACAAGTTGAATTGGCTTAGAAAATAACTTATTATTATCGAGAGGGGAAAAAAATGCTGAAACAGGGATTTCTCATTAATTATTTACAAGACAGTATAAATATGAGAAGGTGATGTCTCTTGGGCGAATTTATGGGATAAAAGGAAAACTTTTCTTGGGTGAAAACAGTATTTATTCCTAATTTTTTATCATAATCAGAGGCCCTCCATGTCCTCTGGCGATACATTCTTCACTTCCTGCCTCCAATCGTGCCAAGGCTAAATATTGAAGAAGCAGAATAGAAGGAGAAACCGGCAGAATTTCCCCATAACTGTCTTCGGGCTATTTCCAGAGCAAAATAAGATAGATACAAACGGCTAGTAATCTGGAAAACGTCCGGCTAGCCCCGAGGCGGAAAATCCGGCCAAAATATGGCCGCCTGTGCATAGGACATATGTAGGCGACGTGCCGGCCCCCTTGCGCCCGTTGCACTGGACATTAAGGCGGGGTTACCATGGCGGCCAAATACTTGGTTCATTTGGCGAAAAATAAACTGCCTGGAAGATTCCTTGAATTGAGGTAGGAGAATAGTGAGACAGATTTAGGTTTCTAGCTTGCTAAATGCTGAAAACATATTGGTACCAGTTTCAATCTATTAAATTTTAATTTTATATTACAAAATTTCAGCGCTTTCAGTTTTGATTACCTTCAGGTCGTAAAATAAATCTCCCAAAAATACTTTACCTGTGTAATTTGCTTTCAAACATGAGGACATCTTACTATGAAAATATGTGGTCTGAGATATTTTTTAAGATATTCTGAGCATATATTGTGAGAAGTGCTTAGATAATAATAATTTTTATAGAGTATTTGAGTTGGTTAAACTTACAGCAAAAATTAAAGTGCAAATTTTGTACCTTAAGAGAATGGAAACAGCATTTTATTAATAGTTTCTTTGAAAAACTTTCGTGAATGAAATATTTCAGCTTTTCGATAAAGTTTTTAAATTATAGCTGTCTAATTTCAGAGCAACATTATATTTATATCTAACTGTTTAGAGGTGTTAAAACATATTCTCTTTACTTCCCATTTATCTTAACAATATGCACCTGCTCTGAAAAGTTATTAGAATTACGAAGAATTGTTTCACACTTCCCACGCAATAATCACGCATTGATAAACTTTTATAATCACGCATTGATTGTAAAAGCTTCAATCAGTAAATGCAATTTCACTCCCCGTTGTGAATTCATTAAAAAACGCTGAAATTTTTTATAGATAAACTAACAGTTGTTGTAAAATTCAAATTATTTTTCAACTGATTTAATTTTTTTATGAAATGAGTTTATATACACAACTTAAAAATTAAAAATACTCCCATGTATATTAAATTTACTAATTACTAATAACTCATGTTAAGATCTTTTATTTTAAGGGAAGCCATATTAATTGTGTCAGCAATTCATTAGTAGTATAAATGGCACTTTCAACAAAAGTTGTAAACATCCTCTTTCAAAAATATCAGAAGTTAAGTTACATTATTTTCCTCTAAAAATTACTTCCATTTTATGAATAAGAATTTTTTTATGTATAAAATAAACTCATAAGAAATTGTTGAAATGATTTGAAATGGTAACATGAGCGATAAGAAAATATGTAAATTGTTATTGTGCTGCTTATTAACAGCGATATTTTTTTCTAAATTTCCTTTTAATAATTCTCAATCTAATCCTTAAAAGTATGAAATGTTTTATTTCATAATAATAAGAAATTGAAAAAAGTAAGAAAGTTAAACAATTAAATTTTATGTTTCGATTATTTCCTAAATTGCATATGGTTTAAAAACGTGTTTGTCTCTTTATGTATTAAAAATTTTTCTTCACATATTAAAAGATAAACAGCGATCGGTAACATGAAATGCATATTTATTGGGCCTGCTGTAGATTAATTAACTGCATTAAATTAGGAAGGAAATTTGAGAATAAGATTACCTCCTGGCAGCAAATTATTTCTCAAATAGTAAAACCAGTAAAATCTAAAAAAACTGATAAATGTAGCAAATGTTGAACGTATAAATTTAATGTATAGAACTTTATGGAGTTTTTGAGAATTTGCAAATTTTGAGGTATATTTTAATTGAGACTATCGTTTGAAATTGGAAATTAGAATTGGAATTGGAAATTGGAATAGTTGAAACCATTAATTACATTAAAATTTAATTGACCTTTAATTGGTCAAAAAGGGAATTGAATTTAATTGGTCAAAAAATGTACTGATAATTAATTTCTCGACTCATTAATTTTTATGACATAAAACCATATAACTCTTTTTAGTATGCATTTTGAGAAATGATTGTTATCATGTCTTGGAAATTCGCTTACAATCACAACATGTAAGTCATGTATTGAGAAGTAAGTTTCTCAAAATTTAATTTTCTATTAATGAATGTATTTAGCTATCGTACTTCTAATTTAATAAACGGTGCTTTTTTGTTATAGATTATCTCTAGCAGTAAAAAAACTATATTGCAATTTTCCAAAAAATATTACAATAGTTGTATAGGAACTTTTTATAAGTAAAATTAAAACTTAAATAATATACATTCTCTATCCATAAATAATTTCATTTAAAATAAATAAAACATTTTAGTTCTTAGTTAAAATTTAAAAAAAATGAGTTTTTAATAATAATAAAAAAAACATTCACTGTCCTTCATATTGACTTTGTGAAGCATAAACATAAATCAAAAGCTTAAAACTACTGATGAAATTTTTTTTTAAATGATTGCTCACGACGTTTTCTTAATGCAAAGTCTATGTTCAAAAACATGAATTTTCCCACTAGCCACTGTCATTAACTTTGAAAGAAATTGATTCTCAGTTCTTGTCCGCATTCTGTAAATGCGTTGTTGCATAATGCTACTTGAGAAAGTTCATTTGGCGCAACATTTGACACTTGGCGTCACTAATCTCGAAATGTGCAAAAAGTAACCCTGTGAATTAAAGCGGCCGTTTCTGGCGGCCGCAGATATTGCAAAGGATTACCCGATTTTCTTCCACTATCGCTGCAGGGACGTTCCATCACTTGGTTGGCTGGTCAGCTGTTAGAATCATCATCCTCTCTGCCTCTATCATCCCCGCTCTTGAGCTTCTTTCCTCCCCCCTCTCTCTTTCCACTTGGTTTTCTTTTCCTAACCCAAAGCCTGCTCCTTTTTTCCAATTCAGAGAGGAATAGGGCGGTTGAGACTGTTTCCTCGAGGATAAGGAAGGGAGACTTATTCTTCGGAAGAAGAATAAAAATGTGGGAGGAAAGTGAAAAAATAAAATAAAAAAAAGTGCAAAAAAAGACACATTTACCGTTAACAGCTGAAAAGTGATAATAAAAGAGATTTAGGGAGTAAATGGGCATTCTCAAATGGATGACCAGAAGAAGCAGAGGGAGAAATGGAGCGATGGTCAGCTCATTTATTTTTTTGTAATTTTTTTTAAATCTTAACTACTAGTTTTAGGAATCACTTGTAAAATATAAAGATCAGAAAATTATTCTATTCAAAATACATGAGCAAAAATTATGATTGATAAAAGCTTAGAGAGAATATAATAATGATTTTATGTAGTGAACAAAAAATTTTTTGCTAAAGGAATTATTTTATAATAATCAATACTTTGAAAATTACTAGGTTTTCAAAAAAAAAAAAAAGCTCATAGCTGTTTTTTGTCTCATGGCACATGTAATTATCAAGCAAATTTGTTAATTGGAAAGGAAAATTTTAAGAATCTTTCATCCGGTCTTAAAAAAGAAACTAGTATAATGTTAAGCAGGCGAGTGACGAGGCGTAGCTAGTAGAACTAAACGCTGCAAGCGTTCAGAGAATCTTAGAAATTCTCAATTACATTCTTTTTTCTACATTTGAACATGTTCCTTCAAAATCAAATTTTTGCATTGCGAATTATACCATTTTAAATAATGGAAAAAAGATGATTAATCTCTGTTTAGTTCTGGTCGCTGAAAAATTTCCGGATTTTCTCCTGGGTCTTTCTCGTATATATCTCACAATCTATGAAAATTCTTTCCAAAAGCCTTATAATGACTACTTCGAATACTTTGATGGAGATCCATTTTTTTCTCTCAAGGTAAGAAATCCTGGAGTCTATTATGTACCCACCACTACAGATATTGATGCAGTTGGCTGAAGCATGACATTCATTTCTCGTGGTTCAATAGTAGACAGCCAAACCCATTACTTTCCATTTCAAAGTACATGAGAAGGCAAGTCTCGAGTATTTGATTTTGTGTAGCGTGCAGACGAGAAACTAGAAGATAGCTGTAAGACATTTGAACATCCACGTATTTTCCCTTTCAAGCGATCTTTTCATGGATAATGGATCAAACTGACGTATTGCGAGTGTGGAAACTCGAAATATTTTAAAGAATCCATTCCTTTAAGTGTACATGAAGAAAACTGAAGTGCAACATTCAATTCCCGTTGCTCAATAGTGGTAGGGATCAAATTTCAAAATTTTCAACTTCTTACATTGCAATCATACTATTTGGTGAAGGTAATGCTTGCCTGTCTCAGATATTTACACAACCGTTTCGAATTTTTATTAAAAGAGACAAAATAATAGAAAACATTCTATCGAAACATTAATTGAAAAATCGAAATTCATAAATTACTCTCAGCATCTATGAAAAAAAAATTATTATTTAAGTTTATTTTAAGAACATCAATTGCATATTCTCTTCTAGCTCTAGTAGAAGTTTACTTTAACCCAATTTGCCAGTTAAAAAAATGTTCTTTTACCACAATTGTAATTCCTTTCATGGGTGCAGAGTGTCCAATCTGGTAAAAAGAAACGCGGGGCGGGGGTAGACAACTATGTCAAATAAAACCATCGAGTGACTTCAGTTTAAGTAATCGGTTTTAGAATCCATTCCACAGAGGTGCCCTGCTGTCTTCTCTTCCCCCACCCCCCAGTTTCATGTTCACCATTTCAATGAGAGCCATCAAACCACAGAAGGTTCTCCCCTCGTCTCTCCCCTTTTGCCTACGTAGCACACCCCCAACGCCGGATCCAGATCAATCCAGTTACCATCTGTTAGGATTAATAAATTTCAGTGGGGCCCCGATTTGGCTATTTCGAGCAAAAGGGATTTCTTTCCCTAACAATGACGTCACGCTTGTTTAAAAGTAATGAATTTGACGCGCAGAGAAACAGCTTTTCGGTTAAAATTTACAAAATGCTTTAAAGTTTATAAGTTATTTAAAAGTCTATATTGTGTGTGCTTAAAATGTAATATATAAATAACTACTAATATTTCATAAGGTTTCTTTGAAAATAGCTGCGTGATTATATATATATATATATATATATATATATATATATATATATATATATATATATATATATATATATATATATATATATATATATATATATATATATATATATATATATATATATATATATATATATATATATATATATATATATAACGATATATAGTATATGTATATATAAATATATATATATATATATATATATATATACTATATGATATCTGTATAAATATATAGTATATATGTATATGAAATTTATCTATGAAAAGATGTAAAAATGTATAATGATAACTCTGTTCATGTATCGTAATTTATATTCATTGAGAATTCTCCAGATTAAATTATTATATATTAATATATTTTGTAAATCAGAAATAACATTGAAAATATAAGGAAAAGCTCAGATGACTGAAATCGAAAAAATTATTTTGATTGAAATTGCTGATTGTTAAAAAAGTAACATGAATCAATATTTTATCATATATGTTATTTACAATATCAATAAAACGTAAGGAATGTTTAAATTAGAGTAACTACTAATTTATGATTTAACATTCCGTACGTTTTATTAAATTATAATGAAATGTAAGGAATGTTAAATCATAAATTAGTGAAAAATTGTTTTAAATTTCCCAATATACAGGCTGTTATATTTAAAATTTATATGCTGGTAAAAGACAAAAATTCTGTTTTAGGACTTCTTTTTAAGTTATCAAAATTAGCAAAAATTGTTAGCATTAATTTTGAGAACAAAAGAAATATTTCTTTTAATATAATCTTTGTTAAATGTAAGAAATATATGCACATATAAGAAATTTTCATTTCTTCTCAACACCTTGGAGAAAGATTTCAATAAATTCAGCACAAAATTTGTATTCACTGACTGATAAGTACTAGTGAATGGTAATTGCACTTTTAAGAAGCTGTATTAGTAACATATTATTCGTAAAATGATGTAGAGTTCGTTTTATAACACACGAAAAACTTTTATAAGAGTGAAGTAACAACGAGACACTAACAATTTAATATCAGTTGAACAATTATTTTTCACTAGTAAGAAACATCCCATCCAGAAAGCGGGAGAAAATCCCTTCCACAACAAATAAGTGAGATCAACCTCAGAATACAGGCTGCATCCATCAACGCTTTGCACCGACTTTTTGATGCCATTAACTCCCTTTCAATTCCCCCTTCCACGCGAGCGGAGTACTTATCAGATCTGGGAAACCACCTGCCTCTCCCCCCAAGTGCAATTCACCGACATGAACCACGCGGTGTGTTACGATTGGAAATTCTTCATTGCAATCTGAGAGATGACATATTTTCAAAACAAGTTTAAATCTTCATTGAAATATAATTTTAGAATAAAGGAATTATAACGAATTTCAAAACTAAATTAATAGTTTTTATGGAGACAGACGTAATCGTAATTGCGGAGACAATGTTAAAAATTTTTTTATTTACTGAATTGTATTAAATTGTTAAAATTATTTAAATTGTTATATAATTTTACAGTTAACATATTTAAAAAGTAATTAGTAAAATTATTTTTAATCAAAAATTATTGTTGGGTGCTATTGTAACAATTTTAAATAATAATCATATTGATATCTCAATAAATAATATAAAATTAATGAATTCAAATTTATTTTAAATTTATGAAATTATGAATTCTTGCTAAATTAGCTGATATTTATTACACTCATTCCAATTACTATTATATTAAAATAATAATATAGTATGTATATATATAATATATATATATATATATATATATATATATATATATATATATATGTATCAAAATTACAATATAATTTACATATTTATTTTTGTGTGTTTTTTTAGGAAATATTTATTTATGAAAATATAATTTTTATTATTCATTTAAAATCAAATTAGAAAAAGTCACATATAAAATCAAAATAAAAAATGCTCATAAAATAACCATAATTAATTTTGAACACCTCGTTTTATCAAAATTAATGAGATTAATGCTCTTCTCTGATGATAAGACAATTCAATAATGGTACAGTGTTTGAGTGATATCATACATATATGAATACATTTGTTTTTCAGCATATTCTAAATTCAAAGCTAGATTAAATTTTACTTACCTGAAAAATTTAGATTTTGTGTGATGAGCATTTTCTGAATTTGTAATAATCATTTTCATCTATTCTAGGCTTTGCTTATACACATGTACTAAATTTAAAAAAATGATGTGATATCATGAATTAGGGAAAGTGAATTGAGTTTCCTAAAAGCAGACCTGACAAAGACCAGAAATCAAAAAGAAAGTTCTTACTTTCCTTAAATCATAATTTTAAGAGAATCATATAGATACATTTTAAATCATATTGATATAGATATTGGAAAAATGAAGGAAATGCTGATCTATTAATGAAAATACAGTTCCGTCCAAGGAAATTTTTTAAAAAAATGTTACATCACCACTTTTGAATTTTTTTCCCCTCAAATTGTGATATTGAATCGATTTGAAAACAGTTTTCCTCCACATATAAGATAAATTATTTTAAAATATTAAAGTAAAGTTTATTACATATTAGGATTTCTCGTAGTTTACAGGGTAATTTACATTTTTTCCCAATAATTTCAAAAGCATTTATTAAATATTTTCTTTGGAGCTGTTAAAATATTTCGTAATCATTCGGAATCACGAAGACATTTCTTCAAATGTGCGTCACATGATTTGCAATCGATATCTAGAATTTTTTTTACGAAAATTTAATAAATATCATCACTTGTTTAAAACAGATTTAATGGGAAGCTTGAAATCAGTTTTAAAATAGAAACAAGCAGCCAATTTAATGGCTTCAATGCATGTTACATTATTATGAAGTCTGTTCACTTGAAACTTTCATGAGAAATCAAAGCACAACATTTCAAATAATGAAAAAAATATCTGCTACTGCAAAAACAGGAAAAAAAGTAGTGTGAACCGTATTCTAAATTTGATCGTAAAACTAATACATAAATATATATATTGAATTCTAATTTTGGGGAATGATTTTTTTTTTATCCCTTGAATTTTAGAAAGGTTTAGCATACAAATGAAATCTGTTAAGAGTAATATAAAAGAAACACATAATTTACAACAGGCGCAGAGTTGTTAAAAATGATCTGAGCTGAAATAGAATTTAAAAGTCTTCGAACTTAAAGCCAATATGGGTTTTCGATTTTAAAACGTATCTTAAGAAATAAAACGGATTCGGTGTAAATATGATCGCAAGTATATAGCAATTATTCTGTAGGTAAAGTTACAGTTAAAGAAAGAGCAATTTCATAACAGAATTTCATATATTTATTAAACACTGAAACAACAGTGAGATGTTGAAGCTTTCATATGTAGAATTTTTATTAATTTTCGAGAAATTTTAACTGTCAATTTTGAAAAGGAATTGAATATTTTGTTAAAAAATGTTGTTTGTGGTAAAATTATAATTTGAAGAACAGTTTCATTCATTTTAAAAGTTTTAGACAATTCTAGCAAATTTACAAAATTTTTAAGTTTGTTACAAAAATTATAATTTCAAGAATATTTACAATAATTGGCAAACGCCAATTGAAATTTTACTAACCAATGTTAAATTTACTGGCAAACATTTTACCAGCAAACGTGTCTCATAGAATCTTTATGATAGAAAATAACCTTAAATTTTGTATTCAATGTAATTAGAAACTTAATTAAGCAATTCATTTAAAGTCACACACAAAGAGCTTATGGAAAGTTAAAAGTTACGAATGATATTATTTAAAAAAAAAAACTTTAGGATTTTGAGTGCAATAATATTGAATCTTTTCCTAGATCTGTAAGATTTATTTATACTAGGTAGGAATTCCCTCGATGGCATCAAACCTAATTCAGATTGCCGAATTTTGAAATTAAGCAAAATTAAAATGTGTGTACTACCCTTAAAATCGATGTTTGTGTCATAAAAGATAATTTTTTTCGGTTTAGTATTGACCTGTTTCTTCAAGCTTAAATAGTGATTTATAGCAAAAATCAAAACATATCTCTAATATCTGAATTATATAGGTTGGCCTATGTCGGTAATACATTTAATAATCAAAAGATAATATGGATAATCGTGATCCGATTTACAGAGATTTTACTGTATGTTATAAAAAAGAATTTTTTTGTGGCTTTTGGTGGTACACTCTTGTTTTCTTATGATACGAATCATCAAATAATTCAGAAAGTGAATGGCATGAAAGTTAGTATAGAATAAAAGAAAAAAACTGTAGTAAAAAAAAGAGTTAACACTTCTGAATACTACACAATGCAATTTCTCGTGCAATTCGGTGTTAACTATCGTAATGGCCGCCACTTGACCTGGTGCAACCTTGTCTTCAGAAACCTGCCTGCCCCCTCTTGTTCAAAATAATCAAAATATCTCGTTTCCACACCTCTTTCCGGCCGATTTAGCGGAACATTTCAATGGGTGGCCCCTCCTCATTCATCATGATTTGCGGAGCGGCCTCAAACTTAGGGACCAATGGGAGGAGGAGAAGCGCTCCACTCCATCCGCGGATCACGAGCAGAAAAGGAAAAGCCGCTGCGAAGGGAAGGCATGACTCTGAGAAGCCGCCTCTGAGCTGCCACCGAAAAGGTGAGTTCTCAACTTCGTCTGTGCCATTGTTTGTGTACTTTCTAGCATTCGTCCATAAGAAGATATTTTAGATAATAATTTATTCAAATTTGTCTGATTGTCAGAATATGCACATTATTTCTGTATTCAAAAGTCAAATTACATTCTTGTTTTTAAAGTATTTCCTCAAACTGTTGTGACTTGATACTTGCACGCAAAATTAGGAGATTCAAATTTTCACCCCAGAAATACACTTTTTTTTAAAAAAAAATCTATAATTTCAACAATTTTGATATTATAAATGTAAAATCAATTTCTGCGTGAGAATATAATTTCAATTTCATTCATACGAATTTTTCTCTATTATCTTAAAAGTGAAAGTTTTCCCTGTTAGTATCTTATTATATCTCCAAATGATTATGAAAACGTAATAATTGTTCTTGGGAGTGTTTAACTTATAACGAAGAGTGATTATACACGTTTGGTCTTAAAATCGTTTGCGTTTTACATAATCTAAATTAAATCGTTTGAGAGATATTCAGTGCTGGTGTAATACTCAAAAAGCAAATTTTAATTATTTGGCAACTTATTTTCATTTTATTTATTTTCAACTTATTTGGCAAACGATATTGTTCTTTCGAACAATATCGTTTGCCAAGAAAAATGATCTTAAATTAAATTCAAAAGCTCATGGAATTGATTTCACGTGTTTAATGAATAATGTATGATTGCGTTTCCACTAAAGACATTTTATGAGAGGAAAGTTTTCCGTTTCATATATTAATTCATTATTTTAGTTATTTTCAAGCTGTAATTTATGCATAATCATGGAGAAAGGGATGTTTTTTTTTCTAAATGTAAAACTGATTAATAGAAATCTAAGAGAATTTGAATCAAATATGACATCGATTCCTTAGTATTACTTCTAAGAAAATTCCGAAATTAAAGTTTATAAATAGTTAAATTAATTTCACAATTGGTTTATATCGTGCATGTGTTTAGTTATGATATAAATAAAATTAAAAATTTTCACATTTTTTACAATCTAGTATGGATTTAAAATTGATTTCAACACAAAATAAAGAGCTCCTCTATGCTTGAAAAAAAACAATAAGTATGTAATAAATTGATATATGCATGCATCTTTTAATGCAGTGAACTTAGTCCCAAATAACAGGCTTAGACAATTGAAAATGAATGCTTTCTCTTAAGCAACTTCATGGATAAGTGATCTTTCAACGTAATCATTACTGCCAATGAAAAATAATTATTGAGGATCTTTGCGTTATATTTTGGTTTTAAACATTAAAATCTATTTTGTAGTATTGTCTGATGCCACCCAACTTCCAATATTCATGTGCATTCCCTTCTGGTTTAAATTTTCATAAGGTCTTTCAACAAAGTGCTTTTATTAATTAATTATATATGATTTCATACTTCACACGAAGCCAATGACAATTTATTATTCTTAAATTGAAAAACACTCAAGGATATATTTGCTTCTTCTTAAATTTGCATATGCATATAAACAGCTGAATTGAAAAATGTAAGATCATTTATTTTCTTGCGTCATCCTAGAACAGGTTATTTAGCAAAGCTCTTTTGGATTTTCACAAACATGTATATAACTTGAATAGAAATAAATCAGTTGATGGAAACATGGGTGAAGAAAGCACATGTCTTATCAGAGGTCATATATGAAATTACACCTCGATACTTGCTTTTTCTTTTCTGAGAGGGGATGAAATTTTAATTCATATTAAAATTTAAAAATAATTTTTTTTCGTCTGTTGTTTGTGCTATATATTTAGATATTTATGTACAATGTTATGTGTAGTGACTTGGTTTTTGCGAGGTAAAAGACAAGTTCTGTAAATGAAACTATATTTTCTACAGATGAATATTGAAGTTTTAAAGATGAATTGAGTAAAACTAATTACAATAACTAAAAATGTACTTCAAACCAAAGCATGGCAAAATAACAAGTATTACTTAAATTTTCTTATTTTGTACTTTTTAGCTCCAAAAAAAGGAATAAAAATACTTGAATTTCAAAAAAACTCAATCTGGTAAATCAAGAATCTGTACTCAGTACTCCCGTCTTCAATTCAACTACTCTCTAAAAGTGGATAATAAATAACAAACGGATGACTAAAATGCTTTTTGAAAGAGCTGCAAAAATAATTTCTTAACATAGACTTAAATATCTTACAAAAGTAACGTTTTAATAAAGAATTGAAATAAATTTCCTTTTTCTAATACATTTATTATTTATACTCCAGGATTTTTTAAAAATAATTCAGTGTTTTTTTTTAATTAGCAGACAGAAATTATTTAATTGAATATTTGATGACGTCTAGAATCAAACATAATATTTTACCAAAGTTCCAGCTACCGAATATATTGTTAAATAAAAAGTCTTTATTCTAAAATTATCCTTTTGACGAATGATTTGATGATAATATCATCTGATTTTTTTTAAATTTTCTGAACAGTTAAGTAAAAACATAAATTTTTTACTTAAAATAACGAAAGATTTTTTTCTTAAGATTGACTTAAAATGAATAATTGTTTAAAGAAATAATTATCTGAGATTTATTTTGAGGTAAATTTTTGAAAAGATGGATTCATATTTTATAAAGTATTTAGGAATTTAATTTGAAATTCATTTCCTATATTTTTTAATAATAATATAATTCAATTTTCTAATATCAGTTTTTCTAGAATACCATTTTGATTTATTAATCTATCTTTTCTGATTGTTACCCCTAGATAATTATTTTAGCAGGAAAGTAAATCTATAGATCTGTTTTACATTTTAATTCTATGTTATCAAACATTTGTAAATTCTTAATCTTGTCATCGTACTATTTATTTAAAATTCTTGGTTTTTTGGTTTTCAAAAAGTAATTTGTAAATACAAATCTTTTTCTTTTCATTTCAAATGAAGTTATATTTCATAATTAAGTTTAGGAAAGAGAAAAATCAATCCATTATGAAATCTTAAATAGATTTATAATTTAATATTCTTAATCACACCATGCATGTAAACGTAATAACAAGTTGTAATACTCACAAAAGCTGTAGATAAGATTTCGTTCGTTTTGGTACTCTTCACACACAAATAAAATACCTGGTCCATTTAATTCAGAATAATTTAATGTTCTCAATATACATCTTTACATCTCATTTTTTTTCGTAATTTTATAATACATTGCATTTTATCATTACATTACTAAGTTGTTCTCGTTATTCCTGTTAATTTTAATTATTTATAGTCCAGTGTAAGTATATGAATAAGATTAAAAATGGAATCTTTTATGCTTTTAGAAATTATATATATATATATATATATATATATATATATATATATATATATATATATATATATATATATATATATATATATATATATATATAAAATAACGAATGATAAATTGTAAAAAAATATAATTATAACGAAGGGAGAGAATTGAAGTAAATTTACTTGCAAAATGTTAATGTCATGCTTATATTTTCAATCGAAAAATTGAAAAATATACCTTGCATATTTTTCACCTATTTAACACGCTTCCTATACACTTAGTTATTTTTTCAATAAAATGTATTGCTATTTTTATTTATTTATGATCTACTATATGCACATTTTTTGTTAAATTCATAGGGAATGTTCGACACCTCTTGTATTTAAATGCATTCTATTGTACGAAAAATAATAATGCTTAAAACGAAAAAGGAAACTATCTTAAAATAAATTTACTTTGAGATTTTTAATATCATATTAATTTTTTTTTCTTTGAAAAGCCAAAATTTAAAATTTGCATACTTTTTAGCTCTGTATAACACTTTATATATTTTTTATTTACGCACTTAATTATTATCATTCTCTGTTATTTTTATTTAGTTATCATCTATTCTATGTGTTTTTATTTATATACGAAACAATAGATTTTGCGTAGTTAAAAGTAAAATATTGAGTAAGTGAGATGATAAATGACGGTTTTCAGAAAAAATAAAAGTGAATGATATTAAGGTAGATATGGCAAATTTTTAATACGAAATCTATTTTTTCAATAGAAATCCTACTATGAAGGATACCTAGCTCAGGTGTGACCTCGTCACCTGTCCGGGCTTAAAAATTACGAGGTACTTTGTGATGGGCGAGTATTCCAGACTCGTTAACCTTAAGGGATAGTCCAGGGCTCGCCTACATTATGTTTGTATGAATGATACCATGCTTGAAGTTTAAAACGTATTGTACTTTTGATTCAAATACTGAGTTTTAAATCGTACAAGAATGAGTTTTGTTTATAACAAAATTTTAAAATTCTATTAATATAATAGTGAGAACACTAGAACTTTTTCACGTTTGAAATTTTGAAATGCGGTCATAATATTTTACCAACGAATGCTTACAGATTTTAAAATTGCATTTTATTCTGAATTTTTATTTTAGTTATGATGAATTTTATCATTTTCAAAAATATCACATTTTTCCTTTAGAAGAGATATTAGAATCTAAAAACTGTGTTATTTTTTTTTTCTTAAGTTTATAACTTATTTTCGCAAATAAACTTAGGCATTCACTTTATTTCTTGAAAGCAATATTTGATTTTTCTTTTAAATTTAGAAGAATTTTAAGAAATTTCTGCTTTTAAATTAAGAATCTAATTTTTTTGACACGTAATGTGTAAATATCTCTACGTTATTTAAGCTTAATAGGGATTAATATTCACTTGATGTAAATTTTAAAATGATAAATAAATTTTTCAGAAGCCTCCACCTAAACTGGTATAGCTCATTTTGAGCAAACTACAAAGAGATTTTGAGGTACGAACTTAAATTAGTAAATTAAGCTACTATCACAGATGATTTTCATTTAATCTAGTAGATATAATGTGCTTTCTTATTACTTTGATATCTGTTTTTTTTTAAATTCAAAAACTACTGAAAATTAATTTGAAAAAAGAGAATCTCAATCCCAAAACTTGTTATTATTTTCTTTTATACAAATATGTAAATATCTTATTTAAATGACGCAATTTAATAGTGAATGTACTTTTCAGTGAATTAATTTATTAGTGATGAACAAATGTACACAATTTATTGGTGATTGAATCAATTTTGTATCAACTTACCTAAAATCCATACACGTTTGACTGCAATTTTTTCTTATAATCTCAAAATATTTTTATGTGTGTATCAAACAATGTTATTTTCTTCTTTTTGAGATAGAAAAAAAGTCATTTTTGAGCTTTGAAACTTTTACTAACTATTAATAATGTATTTTATGTTTTGCTTTACATGGTACTAATCAATCACATCATGCTGTCTTTCTTAAATAAATACGCAAACATTATATATATATATATATATATATATATATATATATATATATATATATATATATATATATATATATATATATATATATATTTTGTAAGTAATTTTGTCGGAAAATTTTCCGTTTCTTATTTTAAAACCCCTTTTCGTATTTTTTTAAATCACAAAATCATAATAACATTTGATGCAAAATTCTTATGCAAATAATAATTCTGGAAACTATGGTTTTTTGCAACAGGAACTTGTGACATATTCTTAGTAATAGTTAGTTTTGATAGCGTTAGTATATATTTGTATTTATACTAACTTTTATACTTTTTTAGTTATTTTTGTGAGAATAAAGCTATAGCAATTACTTTTATTTGTAATAATTAGTAAGAATAAAGCAATAGCACTTAATTGTATTAGTAATAATACAATATTTTTCCAGATGTCTTTTAAGTGCTCAAGCTAATCTACGAAAATTATTTTAGCTTTGTTTATTATTTCAAATAAGGAAATTTTTCCGAACGCCAATTATTTAGGAAAATAAACTTATTTAGTCTGATTATTTTAAGGAAAATTTTAATCCTGATATGCAATAGAAATAAATATTTAATAACGATAAAATGTTTTTAATCTAGCATTAAAGTTGCTTACATTAATAAAACTCAACAACTGTAATATTTTATCGATACAGTTAAAGAAAATTTTACACTTAAAAATACCAAACGATAAAATATAAATGGCACAAAAATTAAATGAAATGAATAACACTTTAAAATAAACAAACATTGCATGACTTAGTTATACGCGAGAATTTCCTCTTCATGAGCTATATTGCTTATTTGGAAAACATTTTATATTTTTATAAAATCTATATCTCTTAATTGCAAATTCATTATATTATTGAGATTCTAAAATGAAAATAGCAGGTTTGATAGACATCGAACCTGCCATTCTGAATACATCTAGTGCTCTGCTCTGCTCTCGGCTGTGTCCTAGAATACATCTAGGACACAGCCGAGAGCAACGTGCTGAGAAGGTCTAAACTAAGCTTTCGTTGAGTCTAATACTCATCTGTTAAAGCGGTGTAGAAATATAGAAAATGACAGCTTAATATTTAAATTATAAATAATTTCAGTCGGCTTCCTTATTTGAATATAGTTGAAATTTATGAGATGCTAACGGTGTTTAACGGCTTTGATTGGCAGAAATATTCTCAATTGGAAACGTAATGTGTATAATGCTGAATTGAATATCTATATCTATGTATGCATGTATATATGTATGTATGTATGCATGTATGTATCTATCTATGTATCTATCTATCTATCTATCTATATATCTATCTATCTATCTATATATATATATATATATATATATATATATATATATATATATATATATATATATATATATATATATATATATATATATATATATATATATATATATATGTATGTATGTCCCGATGTCCCGATTAGGTGGTCAGCCTAACGCGAAACCCCTAATATTTAGTTCCCAAGCATGCTTGGTACTCAGTTTATCGACCCACTGAAGGGATGAAAAGCTGAATCGACCTTGCCCAGCCCGAGGATCGAACATCGGATCTGTGCTTTGGGAGCGTATATATATATATATATATATATATATATATATATATATATATATATATATATATATATATATATATATAAATTCAGAATAAAGTAATACGTTTTATTAATTCTACTACGCAAAGTACTACTTAAAATAACATAGGAATATTTATTAGTTTTATATTAAAAGTTATAAAATATTAATAGAGGTACTAAATCTTTCTTTTATTGATTAGTTTGTGATTAAAGATTTTGTTCAATTGATACAAACCTTGAGAATCAAACAATTAACAAAAGCAAAGTGAAATCGTTTCCATAGTTTTTAATTAAAATTTAAATTATATATGATTAAATTCCAATCATTTTGGTATAAGGAAGAACATTATTAACCCCTAAAGTTTTTGTTACTCGTAATTTTTATTCACTTTTAGAATTCTTGGTTAATTATTTCTAAATTGTGATTTGTTTTCCTCATGAAATCTTGTTAGGAATTGATGAATGATGAAAAGCTTCCTTTGAATAAGAATTGAGATTTTATGTTTCACTGACTCTATCATTTGATACTGATAGTTAGCTGGAGAGTGTCAAATATTTCTTGGGAGCAATGTCTTCTTCCAAAAGAAATAATATTTCGGAGAATCTTTGGTCAAATATTGAGAAGTTTTCTGCTTTGTTCTTGATTATAAGTTACGAAGATTCTCCCCTAACTGCTTCTAACAACCTAGTACAGCCCAACTGTGGGTTTGGGGCAGGGAAGTATGTTGATGCAACACATTGGATACGGTCTGAAAATGTTCAAAATAACATTATGCAGTAGTAACTTACGAGAGAGTACAGTCAAATATTAAAAACAAACCAATTGTGTCTAATATCGATTTTAAGGCCTCTTACATGTTCAGAATTTAGAGTATTTAAAAAGTTAATAACGGTTAATTTTATTTTGGAAAGTGTGATAATGCATACATTTTTATTGAAAAATATTGATTTTAGAAAATTTTATTTCATTTACCCACCCGGCCGTTTTCATTTATTGTCAGTGATTTTTAGTCTAGAGACTTTATTTATAATTTTATTATTTTATCGTAAAGAATTTTTTTTTTTGAATTTAAAAAAATCATTTTATTTGCTTCTTGGATCATTCACATAAGATAATGCATGTGACCACCAAAAGTAATCATTTCATCTATTAACATATATCTTTCAAATTTTAACAAATGTTGGTCAAAAAGCAATTGAGACAGCCTGATTTTACAAGGGGAAATTGGAATACATATTATGAAAATTTCGAGATAGTATTGACAAATTTTAGCAGCTGATTAAAATTGTAAAATTGGAGCATCTACAATCAAGCAGCTTTAATATACACTTCTGTTAGAAGCATTATTATATCATATTACACATGCTCTTTATCAAGAGATGTTGAAAGGTCGGGATAATCAATTCAACAGCAATTGTGAAGATGAAATTCTTACAGTAAAGTAGTCTGATAAAAGTAGTATGCAATTCTGTAAGAAGCTTTATTATATTAAATTTATACCACTCATGTTCTTTATCAAGGAATGTAGCGAGTTTGCATTAATCTGTTTCAATAACTAGTTACAGTTGTATAATGGCAATGCATACCATAAAACTGTCATAGATTTAATGTATATTTCTGTAAAGGCATTATCATTATTATTATATAGATATTGTGCCTACGCATGCTCCTTATCAAGAAATGTTGGAGACCTGGAACAGCAGCTTTCAACAATTGATTATAACTGTAAAATAGGATTTCCTTTCGAAAAGTAGTTTGGCAGGTTTTATATGCATCTCCATTTGTGGTCACTATTGTACAAAATTTATAACTTCATGTGCTTGTTATAGAGGGATGTAAGATGTGTGGGAGGGCCAGAAAAATGTTTTCCCCTATTTTTCAATATGGGTCAGTCAATCATAAAGTAGAGACACATATTTGTGATATACGGTTATTCTCTTTCAATGCATATCAAATGTAAAGTAGCTTTTCGAAATATAAAAATTTGAATTTAATAATAGTTTTTATATAAACAGATGAAAGTATGTAATTAAAATTTAATTAAAAATATAGAAACAGATACATCAAATCTTTGCTATATCTTTCAAAGAATGTAATAGTTTTTATTTAAGATTTAAATTCAAATTTTAGATTAAATTCAAATATTAAATTTGCAATTTATTTATTCTGATTATATAAAGATGATTGAAATCGAATATTAGCAAGGGGTTGTCTCTATTTGATTATATAATTTATTTATCTTTTGCTAGAAATTAGAGAGCCTAGTAATAAAATTCAAAAAGAAAAATCATCTTTAGAACTAATAATGAATGAGTTATTTTCACGAGATTCGAATATTTTTAAAATTTAAGCGAAAAATTCTATGAAACAATAATAGCAAAATATTAACTGTTGAATAAATTTGATTTTTATTTTGAGGTGAAGAAATATATTTTGCTGATATACAAAAAATGCTGAAACTGATAATTTGATAAGAATTCTTCTTTTTTATATATATATATATATATATATATATATATATATATATATATATATATATATATATATAATATATATATATATATATATATATATATATATATATATATATATATATATATATATATATATATATATGTATGTATATATATATATATATATATATATATATATATATATATATATATATATATATATATATATATATATATATATATATATATATATATATATATATATATATATATAATTTGCAACTTCACTTTTAACAGCTTGAATTTTGTCTATAATTTTAACAATAAGAATTTCTATGAAATTCAATAGTATGCCTTTCTTAACTGTCTTTCTTATGTTTTTTTTTCATATAAAAGCATGAAAATAACTTTTTAGAAAGATTTTAACGATATGTATATTGCATAACTATAAATTTCTTCATAAAATCAATTTTATTTTAAATTTTTACTCCATCTGTATAGTAAATTATTATTAAAGATGGTAATGTTGAGATCTTCAGCAAGCACATATAGCTCTGGCAACGAGCCACGCATGTCCAGGATACAACAAATCAACCAAGTCCAGAAATGGTGCTTCTTAGATGGTTGAAATGACCTCACAAGATTCTCTCGCGGGGAGGACCAGGTGTTCCGAAGCATCGTCTGATGGTCTTCCACTCCGAGGTCTGTTGCCACCCAGTGGATCAAAACTTCTGCGAGATAAGGAATGGCAGGGAGGAGGTGACGCAGCTGTGTATCTGCTGTGTGGCCATGCAGAAAATGAGAATCCAAACAAGCGTTGCCAACCGATTTTCTCTCCAGCCAGCATCCCTCTCCGGTGCTGCCTCGGGGCCAGAAGTCGAGGAGATGATTGTCAGAGGCTGCGGAGGATGTTTTCCGCTGGAATTTAAAGGTTAATTGTTCACTCCCAAGTCGCCGGTTCATTGGCTCGCCTTCATTATTGGGTTGCCTCGCCTCTTCCCTTTTGTGCACACTGACTGGGATTTCATCTGCAGACTTCATATCCCGGAGCGGGTTCTGTTTTTAGTGGCAAATGAAGCCATTTTAAGCCAATGAAAGTACAAAATAGTAACAGCGGAGATGAGAATATAATGAAGACACGCTTTGAATGGAGCATATGCCAACCAAGGAAGGGGAATTATTTTGGAAATAGTTATTTTTCTTTTGGAACTCTAAATTAAAGTCGAATGTCTAGAAATTGAAAATTTCACTGATAGAACGGTCCTTTTTATTGATTTCTTTTCAATTAAATACATAATTAGTTGAACAATATAATATTAATCAAAAAATGAAATCAATGGTATATACTAATAAAAATTATATATATATATATATATATATATATATATATATATATATATATATATATATATATATATATATATATATATTTATATATGTGTGTGTGTGTGTGTGTTTATAGATAGACAGATATAGATATATAGATGTAAATGCATACATATACATAATATATAAGTGTCTAATATTGATATATATATATATATATATATATATATATATATATATATATATATATATATATATATATATATATATATATAACATAAGCAATAAATCAGGAGACAAAATACCATAACATAAGTCAATTTAAAAGAAATAAAGAATATAAAATTACAAAAGTAGAGAAATATATCTAACCACCTATATCCAGCGCAAAAGCAGCTAAAGAAAGGTAAGTCAGGAAAATAAGATAATTAGAAGTACAAGAATAAAAGACAAAATATTAAAAGATAACATGAAGCATAGTTTGACCGTATCCCCCTGATGAAGTCTTGGTCCCTATGCTTGTTGTTATTTTTTTCATATTTTGCCTTAAATCTATATTTTCTTATATTATTTCAATTTTTATTCTTGTATTTCTAATTATCGGATATATATATATATATATATATATATATATATATATATATATATATATATATATATATATATATATATATATATATATATATATATATATATATATATATATATATATATAACAAGTGATTTTTTACTAAATAGATTTATTAAAATATAGGAAATTTATGTGATGTTATTAATTTAAGTGATATTATGTTTTTTTCATTCTGGAACTTTTCTAGCTTCGAAAAGAAAAGTTGCATAGCTCATTTGCTCATTTTAATATTGCCATCTATGCGTTACCGCTCAAAATAAAAAGAAAATATTTACGCCATTGGATGTTCCTTTTTCCCTACATTCTCAAATTGTAATTCTTGGTTTAATGATTTATTTCGATTTTTGAAATTTGTTTTTACGCATATTCCTCTTTATATTTGATATTCCATTGTCTTTGTTAAAAAAAAACAGATAACTGTGTTAAATGTTTTTTTTAAATTTATTTTTTCGAATATTTTAGCCTATGTGTCTACAGAATATTCTTTCAACCTGTCTGCTTATGTGCAAAACCTACAGGAAGTGCATAGGAATGTGGAGGGAAAGGTTTATAACAACAAGAGATTTTTTCAGGCTTTAATTCCTTCATTCAATTTATTTCGAGCAATTACTTCTAATTAGTCGGCTTTCAAAAAGTTTTATGACTTAAATGAAATGAAATGAATTTTAGAAATTTACAGTTTACTTAAAAAATTTTAAATATTTTAAGTAAACTGTACATTTCTAAATTCTTTTTATGATCATAACCCAAAAATAATTTTATAATTTCGAGTTTATATTTAGACTAAATTTCTCTTTCAGTTTTAAAGAAAGTCTTACACATTTCTTTTAAGCTGTGAAAGCGCACAAAACTTCTTTTTTGAAGAGCTTAATTGAACGTGATAAAAATGTTCTTTCGGTCATATGAAGCAATATTTCGAACAATCAGTTCTTATTACTCGTCTTTCGAAGAGTAATCTGCTACTTAAGCTATAGATTAAGAAGAGAAAAATGGGAATCTTTTAATTAATGATGAGGATACATATCTCTTCTTTTTTCTGTCTGGAAGATAATGATTAGACATCATTATTTCGATAGTGATAGTGTTCTTATCAATTTAAGTAGCCTTGTGATAATTTTCCTGACATTTGTGGGTGAAAATGTGTTATGTTAAATTCTTGATTAAAAAATTTCTAACATTCTATTTTCTTTTATTTTCATGTACTACATGACTAAATATTATTTTCGTGAAAAACTGAAAACCAACCCTCAATTAGTTTTAGATTGATATTTAACTTGACTTTTTTAAAATTGATATGATTTAATTTACGTTACATTATATTTACTTACGAGTTATGCTTCTGTCTGCAATACCACGATGGTTGCATTCGAGTCTGGAGACACCGTGGAGAGAGAATGTTGAACAGCTGCGTTATACACCTACTCACTTGTTCTGAACCGAGTATTATAGTATGGGGTGGTACTGGATATCCCTCTTGCACTTCTCGAGTACGCATTGCCGGTACTTTAAACAGCCAACGCTACTTCTCCGAGGTGTTTCAGACAGTTATCCTTCCTTACCTTTAGGGTTTGCCCACAGCCATATTTCAACAGGATAATGCTCAATCACACTTGGCAAGCATTGTCCAAGGGTTCTTCGTCAATAACCTGATTGAATTGTTTCGCTCTCCGGATCTTTCGCCGATAGAAAACATGTGGTCAATGTTTTCTCAACGATTGACCCAAATTACGTCCCCAGCTGCCACACCAGATCAACTTTGGCAACGTGTGGAAACTGCTTGGTCTGCTGTACCCCAAGAACACATCCAAAGTCTCTTTAAATCAGTGCCGATGTGTGTGGCAGTGGTGATCTCTAACAATAGCGGATATTCTGGCTACTGATTTTGGCAGGAACAACACTTTACAGAAGTCTATAAATCATTTAATGCTTGGTCAACATGTTATCTACAAAATAAATATTGTTGTGATATCTCTTGTCTTTCTTGATGTAGCAACTTGGGTGGCCAGCTGTGTAGATATGTTTTATAACGAAATAATAAATGACTGAGTTAATGTTTTTTTTTTATAAAAACGACAATGAAAAGAATAAAAAAAATCAAGGAAATCTTCCTTAATTCATTAAAGTCAAATTAATAATTGACTATTAAAATTATCAACTTAAGTTAATCACATTGAAACATGATAATTATTAATTTATTATACTAATTTTTGCTGGTACTTGATTTACATTTAAGTTAACGGTTCTTTATCAGCAAATGTGCTCATTTTTATTTTGATATGTAATGTTCTTTCAATTGGTGCATTTATTATTTCCTTCTATTGGTGTATTTATACTTTTTTCAAGCAGATAATTTGTAGTCTATTTTATTATATGTTTTATACTTTAGTTTGATGTTTCGTGGAGATTATAAATGCTACGTATAGTAAAATACTGGGAAATTCAGAAATTATTATTTAAATAATGAATTAAACTCAGACACAACACTTTCTTCAATATCTTATAAGTAATTCATGTATAAACTAATTATTTACATTAATTCGAAATATATAATTATTATATATGTGTAATCGAAAATAATACATAATATATATAAATAAGATAATATAAAAAATAATTTGGAAATCGATAACAGAAGTAAAACAAAAATTTGAAATTCACTAAAAAAATAAGACAAAACCTTGCAAATGAAAAATAAAAATTATAGGTACTATATTTTCACTAGGTGGATAGAGTCATCTAAGCAATTAAGAACTGTGTAATTTTTTTATGTAGAAATATTTTAACTTTTTTATTTACCCCTTTATATAAATTGTATATATGTTAGTTAAGCACATTACTATTTACATACATTAATTATGTATTTTTAGAGAAATAAGAAAACAAGGCTTAAAGTAAAAATAGTATGAAAAAAAAAGAAGACACAATTAGTTTATAATTACGAGTACTTTTAAACTAATATATCTTGAGAAAACTATTAAGTAATCAAACAAAACTAATATATGAAACAGAGAAACTAAAATAAAAGATATTTGATGATTATATTCAGAAAGATATTTTTAAATAATCATTTCAGTTTTACGTGTCCAATTATGATTTATCAATCAAGAGAATTAGTGTTTAATAAAACATTTCTTTCTAAATTTAAACAAAGATATCGATAAAAGCATATAAAGAAAATATAATTAAATAAAATCAAAATGTATTTAAATGAAAACAAAACAATAGATTTTTAAAAAGGGAAACTACTTTTAATATTCAAAAAATACCTACAACACCAAGAAATAGAAAAACGGGTTTATGTTTTCTCTTATATATATTTTACTACATTACATATGTGTTACTTTACGCGCATAAAAATACTTTAAATATAAATTTCTGTATCTACTTTAATTTCACAGACTTTTGTATGTATCTCTTTTTTGATAAACTCAACATTTCTTAATTAAACAACAAGAATCATTTGTTATTTACGATGAAATTTGTTAAAAAAAACGATTACAAATGAGATTTATTGCTTTTTTTAGCTTTATGCAATTCCTCTTCCCCTCCCGTAAAATATTAGAATAGAAAAACTTTTTTCAGTTAAACATAAGAAAAAGAATTATATTTAACTGAAAAAAATTTCTATTAATTTGAAAAAAATTACGTATTTTATTTAAATAGAATTATAAAATGCATAATTATAAATGGAATATTTTCCAAAAGCAATAAGTTAAAGGCATACGTTAAAGAATAAGATTCAATATAAGTATGCAAAAATGATGTAAAAAATATATCCGAATTCTCGGTTATTTAATTCATTTTTGGCATTCATTGAAAAATAAACTAATCATGAATTTAACGTTTTCTCATAGCGATTAACTATATAATGAGGCCAATATAATTCAGTTTTTCTAAGGTTTAAGAAAATGGGAAACAAACGTGTACAAAGATCAATAGGGAAGAAATTTTATATTAATAATTTGAGTAAATAAATGAATCAATGATATTAGAACAGCAAAAAATAACTGGCAAAACTTAGAAATTTTGATATTTTCACCATAAAATTTATGTAAAATAATCAATGAAAATCCAAAATATTTGACTTTATTATATAATGTGATTCCTTTAACATTGAAGACGAATAGACAAATCATTGTTTTTGAAATGCAATTCAGGATAAATTTAAACTTTAAGAGGCTCTTAAAGATTAAATTTAGATACTATTAAATAAACTGAAATCATAATTTGTAAATTTTGTTCACAAATCTTAATTTGTAGACGTTTATAAGCCACATATTTCCAATCTGAAGCATAGATCTTCGGATATGAAAATATTTTCTAATTTCAAAACATTTCATATCTGAAGACTTATGATTTTGTTTGTTTTTATTGTTATAATGTTTTTTTAGAATATGATAATTCATTGATGCTTGATAATGTTTTCTAATTTCAAAACATATCAAATACAAACGAATTATCATATTCAAAAACATACTTATCTTTTCCAATCGCATTTACCAATTTAATTACTATTTAAAAAGGAGAAGGTAAATGGTAAGATTTTGCTTGTATAGGAATACTTACTGAGATAGGTGCTTCAGTATTTTCTAAGTTCTTACCCTTAAAACGAATGAAAATTTGAGCCTTTACTGAAGATTCCAACGCTATGTACAATATACGAGGCACTTTCAATGAATCTTTATAAATTTTATTTGTGGTTAAAATTGCATTCAAAATAAAGCATATGTTGTCCCTGGCCAATCCAATCTTAATACTTTGCTTGTGAAATTTACTTTCACTTGTCAAATATTTTAATCTCTCAATCAAATTATATACCCAGAGAAAATTCCATTATTTTAAAGTTTTTTGTCCATTTTTAAGAATGTTGATCATAAAATTTGGAAAATTGAAATAGTTATAAGAATTATTGGAACAGTTGAAACCTATTTCTGATAAAGCAGACGAGGATTAATGCGTCATTCTATAGTCACTTTTTGAATAAGAGGGATAATTGGATGGGGATAATTGAATTCTGAATTATTATAGATGCTCATTTTCTTAGATAAAAATCAAAATTTTCGAAATATTTATCTAAAAACCATAGGCCTAACCATTCATTCATCAATCTAATCTTAATACTTTGGTTATAAAATTTACTCTTTCGCTGGTAAAATATATTCATATGAATCAAATTATTTACTCTGGGAGAGAATTTCATTATTCAAAAGATTTTTGCTCATTCCTAAGATTAATATGAAAAATTATTGATCGCAAATATTGGATGATTGAAGTAGTTCATGAAATTGTTGGAAAAACTGAAACCTATTCCTGATGAAGCAATCGGTAAGAGGTCGCTTCTGCAAGCTGTTGGTGAAATCGTGTCTAACCGCGTGGTTGATTGTTCATCTATTCAGTTTTATTTAAAAAAATTAATGAAGATTCTACATATGAATATTCATCGATACGTTTGATAATCAGTTAATTAAATTACTTTTTTTAGATGCGTGTAAAGTATTTTCTATGCTTTTAGGAATCCATCAAATACAGAAAATCAACTAATCTCTTTAGCGCCATCTTTTTGAACATCTCTTTTCATCATCTGTCCCATCAGAAAAAAAAGAAGATACCTGCAGACAAACGGCTTTGAGTGCGCATCCTTTCAACCCGAAATTCTTTCATGTTATAATTGAATAAACATCGCCAGTTAGAGAGAGCACGAAGCATCCAAAGTCAAATCTAGCCTCGCGGTCTCCACAATAACTGTAAATCATAAAAGACAATCAGCAGAAAAAGGAATTTTTATGCACATGTATACACATCTTTTAATTAATTCAATAACTTGATTAAGGGAAATAAGTATGTTTCGAATCCCTGATTCGAAATAAAAGATTTTTCCATTATTTCCCACTTCCTCTCATTCTTTCTGAAGAGGGTCTTTTCTAATTACCGTCTCGCATATTTTTATTTTCTCGTCACAAGAAAGAAAAAAAAATTCCCTAAATGTGCACTTTCAATCTTTCTATAATTAAAAACTCTCTTTGATTAGTTAGATTTGGAAAAAAATTCCAGAATCTGAAAATCTGAAAATAATAGTTCCGATTCGTTGCAGATTAAGTAAGCTCGTTTTTTTTCTTTTATTCGATAGTAAAGACTTGAAAAACAGCTCTCGATTTCGCAGTGGAATGATTATTTCAGATCCATAACTTTTTTTATGTTAAAGACAAAAAAAAAAAAATGAATCATACTTACTTTCATTGGTTGGTATAGCAGTTTAATTTCTTTCTCTTCTTTTTAATGACACATTTCGCATCGGGGTTCCTCATTTTCGTCAGTTCCTAATTTTCTTCTTATTTTTTTCAATCATGAGGAAATCTTCCTCCCCCCCAAAAAAAAACACACACACAATTATCAGAAATTGGGTAGAATAACAATAAAAAATAAATTAAATATGTTTTTTGTGAGGTCATTCTATCATTGAAACAATTTTCTTTTTAAACAGGATCTTAACATTCTAATTAAAGCAAATAAGATTCGATATCTCATAATTGTTCCTATTTTCATCTAAAAACTTTTTACTTTTAAAATTAATTATTTTTCGCTTTACAATAGAAAACTGATTTCGCGAATATTATAGTTTAGCTAATTCTCTCTCCAATTTTGAACACATTATTAAGTTCTAACGAGAAATTTAAAATAAACAACAGTGATCTAACGAAGTCTTAAAAGCATATTAGAATAAATTTGAAGTTTTATTTTAAATTACAAATTTGTTCTTCTATTCTCTAACAATCATTGTGCAATAAATTTTCCAGGAGAAATATTCGTGATCTTTAAAATAAATATGTGTTTTCAAATAATTTGTTAAGAATATTTTATCTTTTGAAAAATCGTGAATTACTGACTGCTTTTATATGTTTTCCTGTAAATAAAAGCATTTATTTAATGATTAGTTTATACAAGTATATTTATACACATATATTCAAAAAAGAATATTGAAATAAGGAAACATTTTATTTGGATGCTATTCAGATATTAATCCAAAAATTTAAACGAAATAATATCTAGTGAAACACTAATTTTTGCTAACTTATTCCCACTGTTCTTAAGGAACTAACTGGAAAACTATTAGCATATAAAGGTTTTCACTGTTATTTGTCTAAATGTACATATCGTTAAAAATTCCAGGTAGAATAAATTTTCAATTTCTAGAAACTCCGTAAATAGCCTCGATACGAAATTGAAACAAATTTCAAACAGGTTGTTTCAGTGATTAATTTTGCTCCTAATAAAAACTCTTAAAACCCAAATTTTTAGAATAGTTATTTTCCAAAATATTCAAGCTATAGTTGCTAGAATTTAGCAGTCTTAAGTAGGGTTCCTGTCAATCAATCATCCCCATTCCAAATGTTGCTTTGGGAAAGCAACTTTTTTTCCCAAATAGGATGTATATTTAGGAAAAATCATTTAGTAGAATTGCCTCACATTTTTACTCGCCCCTCATCCTCCCGCGAGGACGCCTTCCCTCAAAAACCTATCACAACCTCGTCAGGCCCAGTGTGTCACAGTTATAGGTCGGGAATACGTAATAGAATGGATCGTTGCCAAAATAACTAAGTAAAATTCCGAATTCGGAGAAAATTTTTCGACCCATAAAAAACTGATTTAGAAAAGGGATGAGAAATGTCGAAGTGTGTTGATCAGCTTGACACCCCAGGGCTTATATAGGAAAACGAAATAACCCATCGGTGTGGCTTAATTTCCCACTAATAAAAATTCTCGTTTTGCTCAGGTTTGTGGCTGTGTAACCATTGTCAGCTACAAGAAAACCCATCTTGCACCACTGAAAGGAAAATATGATTATGCACACCATTTTATTTTTCATTTGATTTATTCTCCTATAAAATTCGCGTTCTTGTTGCACAATAAAATGTCTTTCCTTTGTTAAAGAAGGTAAAATGGAATAAAATATTTTTTGAGATGTGATTACTCTTATTAACAAGCTAGCCCATCCAAGATTACTTATTATTTTTTCATGTAATGGTAAAGAATTATTTGAGACGTGCATTTATATATAATATTTTAACAATGTGATTTAATGCAATTATTATCGTTTATATCTGTTAGCAAATGTTAAAGAAATTCAATTTGAGAAAGTGTAAAAAACATTAAAATTAAGAAATTTCCATTAAATCTTAAGATAACGTACACGCAGCAAGTTGAGAAATTTTAGAAATTTTTTATCATTGAATATTCTTACAAAATAAAAATTATTTTTTCTGTTGATAAAAATAAATTACACACTGATTATATATTATTAAAAGCAACAGAAATTACATTTTGAGTATCATTGCATTCTATAAACAAAAATTACCTGTTTTTTTGCTTATTGCACTATGGGATTTTTGATTGGAGATCCTTATTGAGAGGAAGGGAAAAAAAAAAAAAAAAAAACTAAAAGTAAAATATGGCTAAACTGTGTCACAAATTTATAGTTAATATTAAGTAAAATATAAATAAAAATGAATTTAAGGAGTAAAAAAATTATGCAAATTAAAATTCTTAATTATATGTGTGTTTTAAAGCAATGAATTTCCCTTCTATAATTAAATACCAAACAAATAATGTACACTGTTTTAAAAAATTTAAGTTATAAAATGAAATGTAGTGGCCAAAGAAAGAAGAAACATTTTGCAAAAAGATATCATATGTTCCAAGGCAGAAAATGGTAAAAAAGAAAAAAAGTACATGAATCTAATGTATGCTTATTTGCAAATGAAAGTAGCATTGATCATTATTTCTTCATAGTGTATTTTTAACATTTGTTCTTTATTGAACAATATATTGCTTTGTTTAATGAGTGATGAAGCTATCCTGTACAGTTATACTAGTGTGACAATCATTTCTCATAATGTAACCGAGATTATTGTGATCAATGTGATTAGAACTAATTTACTTCTTCCCAAAACGGCAATTTAAACATCTCTGGGAAGGGCTCTGAATCTGGTTTTCCGAAATTATATGACTGTTCCTTGAGCATCACACAAGTATACTATGGGACAAAAGTCTAGAGATCTTGCTGATTTTACCCTATGGTAGATACACTTATTCTTGAGATAATCATCAACAAGTGCTACATTGTGTGCTAGAACTGATATTCTATAACTTCTCTAAAAAACCGCACATAACTTCCAAGAATATGCTATCGCATTCTGTTGTGACTGTAACAGCAGAAAAAAAGAGCAATGTTATTCGAACTGAAATGATTCTTGCCTGCGCAAGGATGGCAATGTTACCAAATAGATGGATTCTTACAAAATTTGTAGAATGATTCCACAGTTTTCTCCCAAAGAAAACTCGCCAAGAATCTCCTCGAAATGAAAAGGATGCTCAACCAATCTCTATCAAAAAGATTCTGCTTGAGAAGAACTCGCTTCACATGTTTCCAGATGTTAAGTGTCTTCTCAGCAAGCTATTTTTGCAAAATTTGTCTCTATATCGTTGTTCTGTATGTAGAAATGAGATTTTGAGACAGCTTCCTAGTAGTTATATATCCATACCGTCAGGCTTGTAATGGCACATAACAATCCTCTGTAGGCATTGTGACTCTTGAATGACGTTTCCCATTCTTTCTAGTCTCATACCAATCTTCATTACCCAGTCTCTGAAATTTCCCTGTAATCTTGAGGTCACCAAACTTGATATTTAGAACACAAGAGATATTTTCACTCGAGACTATTCAGCTTCTAGCCTACCAACGTTTCTCTACGGCAAATCATGATTTAAATGACTTTGTGCAGATATTTTAGCTACAATTTGAGGGATGGGATTGTCCTCTTAAAAAGATTAACTGAATTTCGCACATTTATTTGGAATCTTCAGAAAATTTAAAATTTTTTTATGTGATTTTTTTACTATCAAACAGACATTAAGGCATAAATTGAAAATGTATTTTTAGTTGCACTACACTATACAATAGAAGTTTTTAAAATAATAGTGATACATATTTCCTTTTATTATAAAAATATATTTATACCTTTGTTTTGAACCAAGTTTATGATTACCCCAAACCAGAGCTGTTGATATGATTACAATATGGTTAAAGTATTCCCTCTAATGAAAAGATATTGAGCGCAAACCATAAAGAATTGATTGTCCTAGACATTAAAATCCAAAACTTGATTTATTTGTTATAAATGAGTTAGCACGAGGCCAGCGAGTCAAATCTTCTTAGACAGGAATATTTCCGATATGAAAATTGTCCAATTCCTGTTTAATTTAAAGGAACTCTTCCGAAAGTCATGGGTTGAACATTATAATCCGCACTAAAATTTACACCTAAATCAGTTTCGGCAACATATCTATGAATTCCTTTACTTTAAAATTTAGTACCTAATATAAAGTAATTGGTTGGTATTATATATCATTATAGATAATCTACGGAATTTATATCGGTTATAAAGATGAAGTCATAATCACCCAAATTTTGGGTGATTAAGTCAAATTTAGTTTATATCCTTTTCTGATATTTTAAATAGATGTCATTAATTTGAAATTCAGATGAATTAGCTTCAAATATATTGATAATACTTGAATTTAGAGCTTTTTTACTTGTTCATTACTGCATTTGTGATGAATTTTAGTCTGCTTTATTAACTTACAATAGATTCTCATTTGGTGTGTTGTAAAATTTTAAGACCACAGTGGTTTTTGTGACTTTTATTGAAATCATTAAATTTTATTTTTGCATTAGATTAAATTGATGTAAATAAATAGATAAAAGATACATATTATTTCTGTAAAATATTTAATTATATTGTATATTTGATCAACATTGAAATATATTTTCATTTAAATATCTGTCACAAAAATATAAGATCAATTTAAAAATAAACAAAACAAAGTATTTTATAATGTTAAAAAATTTTTGATCTTTTTTATTTTTATTTTCCTGAATAATTTATATACGTGAGGAATATTCTATTAATTAAAATACCTATAAATCTGGCAATTTTTTTTTATGGAATTCAAGTTTGGTCTAGATTAGACAGCTTATGTTCTTGATTCTTCCTTTCTGAAAATAATTTTCTGTTGATTTTAACATATTGTATGGTGCACTATTTTACTGAACTTTCCAGTTTGACCCTTCTAAAAGCAAGTTAAAAAGTTTCAGTAAGTCAGCGATTATTTTATTTTCTAAGATATGCTCGAAAGATCTCCACATCATCACAAACCTATCAATTTTGTTACACTGAACGGTCTATGAAAAAATCTCGAACGTTTGCTTGTAAATCGTATCAGTAGTGTATATATTTGCTTTCGAGCAATCAAAATTTTTTATAGAGTATTTCTCGTTTCAAAAATGTTTTTTTCCAAGCACTTTTCTAGTTCATGACCTCCTCAACTAATTTCATCCAATTTTCTTTTTGCTGTTTCAACTGTTTTAATTTTCTCTTCAATTTCCAAAAATAGAAATTTGAATTTGGTCTTTATATGAGCAAGATTGTTGTACGTGAGGTAATTTTAACAATCTACGGTGTTATTTCGCGAGTAGATAACTGTATTTAGTTATAATCGTGTTACTGTGGGTGTATTGGTCTGAAGAAAATTTCATCCCCCTCCACATCAAAGTCAAAACTGACAGAGTGGATCCTCTGGTGGTGCCATCTATCGGAGGAATCTTAGAGCAAAGTCATACACCCTTCAAATTCGCATTGCCGGCAGCAAAGCGAGCTTGGCTTGTCCAAATGTCATAATAAACAACAACAGTTATAATAATCATTTTAACTTCTTGATTACCTCATGATGATAATTTATAATTTCTCCTAAATGTGTCCACATATATATATATATATTATTCTCTAAATAAAATCTGTTTGAACTTAAACGTTATGAGCAACATAAGCTTGCTTAATGCTTAAGGATTTCGCTTTTTTCTTGTTTCAAATTATCATGAACCTTTATGGGACAAAAATTTTCAAACTTCTAGTTCAGATAATTAATAGGGGGTCCTGGTATGCACTTCTGAGGAAGGCAAAGGCCCTCCCTGGGCTGTCAAGCCAATGAAGAAGAAGAAGTTGAGATAATTCTCTTCCACGCAACCCTTATAAAAATAAGCAAATTAAATTTTAATTTTCCTTATAATACTATTGTTTGCTCTTTCTTTTTTGTAATGAAAAGTTTAAGCTAACAAATGATTTTGTAGTAGCTTTCTTTCAAAATTTGACAAAAAGTTTGAATAATTTTGAAAATTCTAACGCTTTTGAAAACAAAATATAAATAGTGTTATATGTTTTCAATATAATACGGAGATTTCGAAAAAATTGTCTGCTTTGTAAAATTGTCTAAATTTTTTTCATTCAATGATTTGTTTAGTAAAATGTAACTTCTTTCATTAACTTAGTATTTTAAAATTATTCATTTTATGTAATGAACTATTAAAAAAATGCTATTTCAAGTGGTCTTATAATTTTGGAATTTACTGTATATTTGCTTTAAAAAGTTGATAAATTGAATTTTTTCATTACTAAGTAGGAATTTTACTGTTTTAGATAATATAATCTATTATATGTCGGCGCTTACTTGCAAATAAAGATGCCAAAAAAGACTGTATTTGTTTAAACTCTTAATGGTATTTTTGTAAAAAATGGTCAACTTTTAACACTTATAAGATTAAGTAATTTACTGTAATACGTCACTTAGAGCTTCAAATTTCTGCTGATCTAAACACACTATTCACATTCAACCACCTCATAACCTTGATTAAAAGCGATATGTATTTTTTGCAATAAATTAAGCTAAAATATTAAAAATAAAATAATAAGATCTAAAAATTGCTTTTTAATTTAGAAGTGGATGAGGAGTGTTTTTTATGTATTTTATTTAAGAAAAATGTTTTATATCAGATAGAGATACAATCTGAAAATGTTGGTCTTGTGACAAACCTAACTCCAAATAATTTTATAAACTGACACGACTTTAAATCAATATATTCTCACAAAATTAAAATAAACGATGACTAAAAGTGAACTACATTTTGTAGAGATTCAGCAATAAAACAGTATTTTGATCTACTATAATACTAAACAATGTTGAAGAGTTGTAAATTTTTGAGATGCGATTAGTATTCTGCATATTTTGGTGGAAATTGATATAATAAATAACAGAGTATATTTTGATTTTGAGTTTAAAAGTATCATAAAACTATAAAAAAATATCATGCGTAGATAATTTTCAAAAATCTGAAATTTATATTTTTTACGTACTATTTTTTAAAGAGTTAAAAAATGAAGCTTTTCAATTTTCTTTATAAATTTTCAAAATGATCCTATATGTTTTAAATTAACGGATGACTAAAGTGTAACATATCTTTATTATTTCTTATTAACATAATGTCTGTGTAACTTATTCCTTTTTCCGCAAATGATACAGGATGATTGATGAAGTCAATCAATCTTAAGGCAATATTTGAGTAAGATGTAGAAATAATTTTCATGCATAACTTAATTATATGAAATATGAAACATCCTTACGCATGAGTTTTGGTATATTTTTATTTTTTGATAACATATTTATTTTGATTATCTTGAGAAACTATTAAAATGTTTGAATTCGAAAAAAAGAAAACTTTTTTTATTGTAGTGAACATTTAAAAAAGGAAATTCTTTTGTTTCACCTAAAAATATTCAAAATATAGTTTAAACACGAGAGTACATAAAATATGTATTTCTGTGATATCTCCAGATATCTTATTAACACAATATCTAAATATATCTTATTCCTTCATTCCCAATATTTCATTTCGCAAAGAGCTCAGCGTGGCTGATGAAGTGTCAGTCGCATGACACCTAGCCTTCAACAAACAAAACATCTGCCCCGCGGCTTCTCCCCCCCCCCCACCGACTTCGTATCTCCAAGCGATATTTATAGTGTGGGGGTAGGCAGTTTACATATTGAGAAGGGGACGCAATCAAATCTGTCAAATGGGCGAGTCGGATGGGATAGTTCGGAGTTGAGGGTGTTTATTACTCTCCGAATGGAGCAAACGAGGAAAAGCCGACTTCGGCTCGCTTCCGCACACTCATTTAAAAGATTGGTATAGAGGAGAATTCCCTTTTTTCTTTCTTTCTTTACTGCCTGCTCGGGGTTTCTTACGGGATAGATTTCTCAGATTCAGCAGAATGGGGAAAAATACTTTAGATGATAGGGACAAAAATATGTCCTTCAGACAACGGAAAGGGGGATATTTTAAGAATGAAGAGCTTTATGATTGCAGAAGCTGTCAGTTTATGCAATTTTTATTTTTCCCTCCCAAAAAATATGGAAGGGAGAGAGATTTTTCCTTGCAGATGTTCTACAAAATTCATGCGACAGTTTGAAAAGCTTTCTTACAGTTACGTTATGAATAATTTTGATTTTTGTCGTTTTTTATAAAGAGATATTACATTTCGAATTTGCAAGATGATGTCAGTTAGACATGAACATGATAAATAATCATTTGATTTCTCAAAATGCTATCTTTATACAAAGGAAAATATTTTTAAAATGTTTTCATTGCTTACATAAAAAAGTTGATTATAATAATTTGATAAAATGTATCTGGTAAAAATATAATAAAAGCGATTTCTACAAAAGAATGTACAGAAATATTTATTGAACAAACCGTAACATTTTATTTGTAAAAAGTGTGAGTGATGAGTTTTTATTAAATCAATATGACATTAATACATAAAAATATAACTAATATGACATTAATAGATAAGAAATAAGTGCATTAAAATTTTTTCTAGACATAGGAAAATTATTATGGAAAAGATAGTGTTATTTATTTCAATGTTTCTATTTTAAAATAAGTTAGAAAAATTATCGATTCTTAACCTAAAAACAGTTTTTATTTTTATATCTATCTTTATACCCAGATAATTTATATATTAACAAACAGGCACTCTATAAAGTATAAAGAAATTCTTTGACGAAACAATTATCAAGTTTCAATACACTTAAATTAATATTATGTTAATTTATGTTTAGCAATCAAAAGATCATCAATAAATTAAAAAATTATTACACAAAGAATCAAACAATAATGAATATTACAATGAAGGAAATGAATTTTCAAAACGTGATGAACTTAAACTTAGCTATAAATGTAATCTGAAGATTCGTGTTTCTTTGAATTACATAAAAATTAGTTTTTGTTGCAAATACAACAATTTATGGTATTTACTTAGATTTGTAGTAACATTTTCTGAAACTAACTTTTTTTTATTCAGTTTTGCGTGCATTGTATGGCTAGAATCATAAATGTGCACATTGATTACTTACGAGATTTAGTAAATGAAACATACATATGTACATGAAAAATACATATGTAAATGAAACTATATACAAAATTTAAACTTGTACAATTTAACTTCTCCTAACACAAACACTTTTCTATATACTTTATTCTCCTCTAAAATCTGATTTTTCTGAAGAATTGATTTCTTTTGATATGAACATCTGCAGAAGACCATAAACGTCGACGGTTTTTCTGAAAATAACGACCAAAATTTTCCTTTTGTTGCTGTAAAAAAGTTTTTACTTCATAATTTTTCAGTCGATTAATACTTTATCCTAAAATTCTTTTTGCAATAAAATCTTGTTTTTCAGCAACTATTTTTGAAATTCTGAAAATTTATCAAACTTTCGAAATTGTATTTCTAGATATAATGTTGAACAGATATTATAAGCAATAAACTAATGGCGATTTTGAATGTACATTTTTCCCATAGTTAATTTTTAGAATAAGTCTCAGAGTCAAAACAAATATAGTTCTTAGAAATTCATAAAAAATTAGTTTCTTATAACTTTTTCTTACATTAATCTTAAAAATTATTAGAGTTATGCATCAACATATGACAATCTAGATTTATTTAAACTTACAATTAAATTTTTAAAAAAATTATTTTCTTTGTATATTTTATGTCTCAATATTTGGCTTGTCCTAGTTGAACTCTTCTAAACTTTTTTGAATGATTGCCTTTGTCATAATCACCCGTTTTTAAATCAACTGTGTTCATCTTTGAGAAATTTTATGTAAATACTTTTTCAACTAGTAAAATGCTTAATAATATTAAAAGCTATCGTTAGTTATTTGAGCATCTCTTCTCACCATGGGAATATCATTTGTAGATTCATCCCACACAACCTGCTTATTGAGAAGTTCCTTGATAAATATCTTGTAATTCTCATCCCCGATATTTTTAAGTAATCAATAAACAGGACATTCTCTGGAACAACTCTAATATCGAAGTATACTAAACTTTTCTATTTCTAGATTTTCTTGTTTAATGACAAGAAATTCTACAGTTATACACAATATGATCAATTTGTAATTAACTATTTGTTTTTAAATTAATATATCATTGAATACACCAATGGTATCTTGTGATCATTTTCCTTGTGTGTGCCGAATGTGGAGTCGTAAGATATTATAATATATAATTTTTATATTAATTTTTTAAAAATGAATATTTTTTACAATATCTTCGTTTTATTTTAGTTGCAGAATGATATTTCTAATTTTAATTTATGTAATACTCTGCTGTTACAAATTTCAAAACTTTCACATTGTATTTAGTTGAAAATTTTATAAATGATCAGAAAAAGGTCACAGAAAAGGAAAAAATATGCAAAGATAGTTTTATATCCTCATTTCCGATTGCTGAAGTGTCGCACTTATAAATTGAATATAAACAACCTCTTAATACATTATCTGAATATCAATTTCTAACCATTTCCCTAATAAGCCGTTGTTTAATTCAAGCTTTATTTTTTATAGAACTTATAATAATTTTTAGTGAAATCACATCTTTTAATGAAAATTCTAATATATTATCGAAAAACAAGCAAAACTGATCATGTGCCAATTCAGAACATTTATTCTTAAGTGTGAAAAATATCCAATCACCACAAATTTGGGAATAGGAAAAATAAAAAATTTTGGAACCATATTTACTATTTTCCTCCTAAAAATTGAATGAAACAATGTCACGCATTTAAGTTCTTGAGTGTATGTTATTGCAAATAACAGAAATGTTATAGATTGCAACCAATGAGCTTTCAAATACTTTAAATTATTGATTCAAAAATGAAATAATATGGATATAAGAATGCTAATAAGTTTGTTATTATTTAAGGCTTATTATATTTAGTTAGAAAGCTCAAGCATCGAAAATTTATCATTCTATTAATTTATGATTACCATATTTTTTGAAAGAAAATTATTAAAAGAAAGATTTTTCGGATATGAGAAATCAAAAGTGCTCCAAGGATGTTCTCTTTCTACTTTGCTGATAAATAGCAGAGGCTGTTGGTCATAAAACCAAGTTGGGTGCAGCTAAACGAATATTTTTGACACTTAGCAAATAGCTAACGTGATACTAAAAAAGAGTGGTAAAGCTTTTGTAATTTACTGCATCTGGACATTCACGGGAAGACTTTTCATAGATAGTGAGCCATAGTTTTGCAATTGAACACCCAAATTTTAAGGAATAGCTAAGCACTCATTACAATAATTGTGTAAAACTCATATTTTCTATTATTCAACAATGGCTAGAGTCAACTAAGGCCTTTTATTTCCAAATGTAGGACGTCTACTCCTAACTCCGTAAACTTAGTTAACTTACTGATGCAGTTGACTTATTACTAATCCAAGGAACTCAAAAGTAGGTATTGTTACACATATCATATGAATGGAGTTAAAGGTGGAGAAAACTTTTTATGTTACACAATGCACAACTGCTTTTTGATTTTTGGAATTTTTGCTGATATTTTTGGAATAAAATTAAAAAGATGCAGAGAACTTAGCAATTTCTCTACATATAATATATTCCCTATTTTATAGAAATGCATAAGATTGTTATTTCTTTTTAAATAAAAATTCATGGAAAGCTTTTTTTTCCCCTTCGATATGTGTCTCAAGGAACACTCACCTTTCCGGGAGTAATTTCCCTAATCCTGGCACGGGGAAGAGCCCCTGTTAATGGTGCTCCCAACCACTCTCTTACAAATGTACAGCAGATGAAAGAGACAAGCATAAAAATCAGGAAGAAGTGTTTGCTCGCGAAGGGGCATTTCTATTGCAGCCCTTAAATCACTTTCCATCGGTGGGGGTGGAAGAGGGTGGTGCGTGGGGAAAGGCCCAAATGGTCGTCTCTGAGAAGATATAAATGATTCTTCCCCTAGATATGAATTTCAAATTGTTTTCCAATCCCCATGGCGGACGAAATTGCGACCATTTGGAAAACATCTTTTTTGTAACGGGCCGCTTTTAACCGCGGAATCTTCTTCAAGGAAGGAAAAAAAATATAAAGAAAAATAAATAAATAATAGAAAAAAAGAGTAAACGATGAAAGAGGAGTAGAAAAGAAAGAGCTAAAAACATATATAAAAGAAGAGAGGCAAGTGAAGACAGTCAAAGAGAGTTCTTCACTTTATAGGCCTTTCTCCTTATTTTGCTATCATTATTTTTGTTTCCGGAGTTTTGTATAGGGTCACTCTCTTCTTTCTTTTCCGCTTTTTCCGAGGGATGCTGAGTGCTCCGCTTTTAGGGTTGCTTCCCTCGGAATGATTCAACTTTATATTGATTCCCAGATAATAGGTTACACGAGGGAAATTCTCTTCAATTGGGTTCCACTGCAACAGTCAATACTTCTTTAATCGCCCCATTGAAATGATGGTCCGAATTCAAATTTAGGAACAACACTTGCACTGAGAGGAAAAGGATGCATTCTAAGAATTGCTTTCACTCCAATTGAAGTATGGAATTTAAAGAAATGAAATAAAATAAGACTCTTATTTTTTTTCAGGATATAGAATGTTTAAAAGAAAAGTATTAATCGTTATATAATCGTACTGAAGAAATGCATTCTATAGAAGCTACAACGGAATTTTACTAAGTGGCTATTGTCTAAGAATAATGAACAGATGATAAACTTATAAAACAATATAAGATGGGACAATTACAAATAGACATGACAGATCGCAAATTTTCTTGCATCTTAACTCGAATCCTAATAGATTTTTGAATTTTGTTAAATACTCGAATCATTCGAGTTTAATAATAATTTTGAAACTTAATGATATAAGACTTTTATTAATAGAAACAAGAGAAACTCCAAATTTTCACGAATTCAAGTTAAAATCCTAAAAGATTCTTGAATCTAGATTAGCTCTTTAATAATTTATTTTTAGCATTGAGTTAGAAATAACAATTTCAAAACGCTGTAATATAAGAATAAAGAAAAGAAGAAGAATGACCTATTCTAAATGTTCTTGAGTTCTTACTTGTATTATAAATTAGTCATTAAACTCGTGAGCCCTTTGAATCCTTAAAAGCATTTACTTTTAAGTTCGAGGCAGAAAATAATAATTTTAGAATGCTGTGATATAAGATGAAAACAAAATAGAAGTTTTATTAATCCTTAATTTTCTTGAACTGAAATTTGAATCGAAAAAGTCAGTTTTTATATTTAAATCCCATGAATCTTTCGAAACATTTACATAGTAGTAAAAGGAATAAGAAAATAGCACTAAATTATAATTATTAAAGTACTAATTGAAATACTTGGAAACATTTTTCAATTAGAATGGAGAATTTGCATCTTTAAAAAGTAATGCATATATCTTTTTTCAAAAATGAATATAAAATTTCTAATCAAATGTAAGTATTTTTGCAAAAATCTGAGATAACGGAGTTCAAAACTTCACAAATAGCTTTATTTGATTAAATCTGAATTTATTCTAAGAAGATTAACTAAAACATTAATCTTCTAACAATGAAAATATTCTTAACGTCAAATTAAAATAAATTTTTAATTTAAAGCTAGGACATTCTTACATATATGATGGAATTACACTAATCAGAATTTAATGGGATTAGACTCTTAGTGGATTGCCTAGTTCAGATGAAATAAAATCAGATTAAAAATAACTGTAAAAATTCATTAAAGACCTCAACAATAAAATATCTCATTATCATAAAAATATTTCAATATTAGAATGTAGGCTAAAAATACATAATACATGTAGGCTAATAATACATAATACTTTAGGACAAAAATACATAATTTTATTCATTGGAAATTCAAAAATACTTTTTATCTATGTTGAACATGCGTATTTGTGCATTATGGATAGCGAATATTATATAGAACATCAGTAACTAAGTGTGTATTCAATAAAAACATTTTAAAAATAACAATAGAATCATTTGAATGGAATTCAGTCTATTTCAGAAGAAAATTTATATAATTCTGTGGTCAATTTTTTAACGAATCACTGCTTTTAAATTTTTAGCCTTACTTTTTTTATCAAATTTCCTTCTGTTAAATTGATAGTTTGTAATCAAAATAAAATATTTATTTCTATGAAAAATGAATCTATTGTATTTACAGAAGAATATTGTAAACATATTCTATTTTATATTCCAAACTACTTCTAATCATCGATATAAAGATAAATCAAGTCAGCTCATGAATTATTTTCCTGAAAGTAATATATCTGCTTGTTATCGAATTTTTCAGCTTTCACTGACCAAAGTGAAAAACATGTAGCTAGATTTCAAGGGAAAAATTATTACTCAGAAGAACAACATTCATTTTATTTTTAATATTCGCTGTCTGCTTAGCTTTTTTGAAAACACTGATCAGCCGCACAAAATGAAATCTCACTTACAGATTAGCTAAAAAAAACAAATCTAATGAGAAGTGGAACATTTGGAAATTCCCTTTAGTAAAGAAATTATGAATTCTTCTCATTGATTATTCTATATAGATTTCCGATCGAAAACGCATTGGGAAAGACGAAAACATGTTCATTTGCACTGGGAAAAGCAATATATTTTCAAAAATCCTAAATACTTTTTTATTTTTTAAAAATTATATTGTAGGAAAGGTAGTAAGAATATATATATATATATATATATATATATATATATATATATATATATATATATATATATATATATATATATATATATATATATATATATATATATATATATATATATATATATATATATATATATATATATATATATATATATATATATATATATATATATATTATGTATATAAAAGAATAGTGTACCTCCCTCCATTCCTGAAGCGAAAAGATTTCCGGAACGATATCATCGAAAACTAGATATTCAGCTAATTCAAGAAAAACATTTGGGAAACAGAGCTTTTTTTTTCAATAGTAAAATCATCTATCATTTTTTGAAAATAAATGCTTTGACCAAGTGTCTTTAAAAACTACATTATATGTTTTTTTATAAAAAACTTTAAATTTTCTTTATATCCAACGAAATCATATAGCAATCTTCTAAACGTCAAAAATACGATGGTGCTTATTCAGTGCGCCCTTAATATGTGTAAAACAATTATAAAAATGTAATCAGTCCTAAAGAAAAATATCAGTTTTTCATTCAGAATGACATCATTGTACAACTAATTTTGACACAAAGCTGTTAGGATTGTAGAGTCAAATTTTGGTTCCCTTGAAAAAATAATGAGGCTTTCGCAATGTATAGTGTACTTAATAGTACTTACAACTACCGTAAGAGTCTTTTCATCCACCACATTACGCCTTTAGAGAGAACTTCTTCATGGATGATAAACCATATTCAATTGTTGCAAGGAATGACGACCAGAATTCTATGCACCATCCCTAACAGAAGAGCTGGTAAAAAGGAGAAATCCATCCTCCATCATTTTGTTATCATTTTTAATGTCTAGTTATAAACCTGGAAACGTATCTAAAGTCGTAGTCCTACCACTAAGTGGACCGAGATTCTTGAGAAGATTTATCCCCATTACACAGAACTAAATTACAATCATGGAGTTCAAGGAATCAAATATCTGCCTAGAAGTAGACGCAATAATCTTCCAAATTACCTTCTCTACAACAAAGATTTTGAGGTGCATGCTTTGGCAAATTGTAGTTTGTTCTATTATATTCATGGACACAGCAGATTTTGTCATATTTCTCGAAGAATTGTGTGAAATAATATATTTTATTTTCTCTTTTTCTATTCATCCTGCATAGACTGCTTTCAAAATTTCCATTTCTCTGTGACTTATTATAGAAAAAACAATCATTGATCTTCCTGGGAAATAACAAGAAAATTCTAGAAACTACAAACTTAGAAAAAAAAATTGGCAAGTTTTAAACTTAAGATGGAAGAAAAAAATCACTATTCCAATTTAGTATTAAAAACCATCATCATTTCCTTTTTATGAGGATTCTCGAAGGCATATTTTTCGCAGGTTATTGGATAGGACAATGAATCTTGTAAGAAAGGCTCATGACTAAAATTTGGGTATCTCTCTTCACTATAATGAAAAAACTCCATAATCTCATCAAATAATTCCTCAGCGTTAAGGCCAAATCTTCTATGACTCACTTCAACTTTTTTTCTATTATATGATTCAAATAAGTATCAAAGTTAAATTCTTTACCTTAATAGCAACATATAAGCAATCATAATTCCATTAAGAATATAGCAAAAAGAAAAAAAATTGAACAAGATGGCCAAAGAAAGGCGATAAAGGAGCCGAATCTGGCACTCTCTCGTGGTCAGACAACTCGACGACCCTCTCTTCCTTCCCACTAAACATTCATAGGTTTTCTTCATTTGCATGTTAATAGCGAAAAGTAGGCTGCCGATGTGGAGCATATCTTTTCTCTCTTGTGCCATGACTAATGTATGAGCACCTTATTTGTCTCCTCAGCTGACCGGATGGTGGGTGTTTTTTGGCGCCGCTCTTCACTCCCTCATCTTTCCTCTGAAGAGTCCATCGCTCTTCTTCTCTGTTCACGCTTGCCTGGACACAGGAGAGAGTGCTTTTTTTTTTCCAAAAAATGTTTCAGAAAATGTGCAGTTTCTTAGGCACATCCTCAAAAGAAACTGATTCAAATTTACATACTGAAGATAATATTCAAACAAAATTTACTTTCGAATTAAGTTAATTTGTTTTCAACATAATTCTGAAGTATATTGTTTTTGTTAGTGATATGTTGTTACGAATAAAAAGTTAACAAACAAGAAAAGTATTATCAAATATAAAAGTTATAGTATTAAAGCATTATAAACATTTGTTTGTTAGTTTAATGTGAAGCAATAGATATCTACACGAATATATTTTTAAACAATCAAACTAGACTTGAAGTTAAATCTCCTATTTCGGACAGAGCCTAGATACAAAAATGATATTTTCTTTGTTAACTTACCAATAAGTTTTTAAACTCTTTGGAGGGTAAGTTTCAATTTTAAGATTCCTGTCATTGACGTTTATCTGAAGTCAAGAATCTGATCTCATTATCTTACCAGAAAGTATTGTGCTCTGCTAAAGATCTAAGAAGATCTTTGTTTGAAAACTAGCATGAATAGTGAAGACATAATTAAAAAAATATAATTTATGAATGAAATTTCACCACATGTGAAGTTTTTTTACACGCATGTGACACCTACAATTGTAAAAATTAGCATGAAATGGAAATGTTGTGAAATCAAATGAATAAAAAACATTTTCAAAACAATTTCATGCATTTTTTTTTATCAGTGAGAGAGTTTTAATTCATTTTCTGGAGAAAGGTTTCATAAAACATAAATACACTTTGATGAATATTCTGCCTTCTCTGAGAGTTTTTTTCATAAAAACATTCTTCCTTGGCCATAAGGGATAATGAAGAAAACCAAGATGGAGGACTCTAATGAAAAGAGTTTCAAAGGGAGCCGGAGAAGAAAGGGAGCGTGAATAATGGGACGGCATGATTGGTGGATTTTGTTAAAGTCCCGAGGGCAGAATATGATTTATGGATGCTGTCCGTGTTGTGGTCAAGTACAGATAACGATAGCCTGATCGAAAAATACGATGGCCATGATGGAATACGTGTCAGGGGGAAGAATGGCTGGCTAGAGACGCTTCTTCTTGCCTCCATGATAGCCTCCGTTCAAGAAGAAGTAATAAATTAATTAAAAAAATGAATTTTCCATCACCATTTTCATAAAAAAATTACTTTCATAGAAATTATTTATTATAATTGTATCCATTCAATAATTATTCTATAATCTTTGTTTAGATTTGTTAATGAATGTTGAATTCTAAGTCTCCAGACCTATTCTCCAGATGATATTCAGAAATAAAGGAAATAAACGAAATTAAAACAAGAAAAAATTTGAAACATTTAATGGATTATTTAAAGATGATCCTGTAAATTTTGAATTTGAAATTATATTAGATAAAGATCGCCTGAATACAAATTTTGTTGACCAATAAATGCATTTGGAAGCGTAAAATGGTCGTAATTAGGAAGCGAATTATTCAAAACCATCTGATTTGTTCAATATGTAATACAAATATATATATATATATATATATATATATATATATATATATATATATATATATATATATATATATATATATATATATATATATATATATATATATATATATATATATATATATATATATATATATATATATAAATATATATATATATATATATATATATATATATAAATATATATATATATATATATATATATATATATATATATATATATATATATATATATATATATATATATATATATATATATACAATGCAAATGATAAGAAGAAAGCATATTGACTTCGTCTTCATCAGGAGGGAGATGGTCAGCTATGCAAAATAAACACTCTTTGCTGACATGTACGAAGGATAAATGTCTAAAAATCTTCGAACTATTCCCCCGAAGAGTGTTCGTTATTAAAAGAAAAATCATATAAATACACTTAGTTCAAAAATTAAAGTAAATATATTATATACATCTATATATATATCTCTATATCTATTCTATCTATCTATCTATCTATCTATACTATATATATATATATATATATATATATATATATATATATATATATATATATATATATATATATATATATATATATATATATATATATATATATATATATATATATATATATATATATATATATATATATGCAGATAAAGTAAACATACTCACAGTAGATGAAACAAACACACAGTAGAAAAAACCACAAAATATCAAAACCAGTAAATCAGATTGAAATTGTATATTAGAATAAAGGTTGAGTTGCCAAAGGTAAATTCTAAAATATAAAAATGAGGTAGTTCAACCATTTATACATAATATTTAATCATTAGAATATTGGAAATGAGGATGAAATGAGTACAATTGAAATAAATTATTCCACTCCATGGCGTTATTTTTGAAGTAGATTTGATAAAGAATTTTTCCAACAAATGCTTCACAATAGTCGCTGCATCCGAAAAGAAACAGCGGTACCATCATTGAGTCCGACTCGCTGTTGTAGGGGATGGTTCTTAACTATTAAGTAGTTTTAGGGAATCTCCCTTGTTTAACTGATGTGACTTCTAGCTTGGTGAATTAAGCTCAGTCCAACACCTGTTATTAGAGCTTGTAACCCAATATAAGAAAGCCTTTAAATTTTGTGCAGGTTACATTAAACCTCCAGGGCCTAGTATATAGAAATGAACTGCATTTACAGTGGATTAAGGTATACTATCCACCTTTCATATAAGAGGACAGCGCAAGTATGTCCCTCTGAGCACACATTGCTTTCATTCAGATAACTATTTGGATACACAATGTTTCCTATTTCTCTTATCTTGCCTTAAATATACAGCGACATTTTCAGGGTAATGAATTAATGTCTATCATTTTAAGAATTATATTTTGCCTTTGTCTTTGTTCGCTCAAAAATGACGATATCTGATGCATTGTAGAGCATGAGAATTAAATTGACACGTTATGGACAATTAAACCACAGGACTTGCTCTGAATACCTTTATGGCGACTAAATTTGTAAAAGTTTTCACTCCATTTAAACTTTTTTACATCTATTACTTATAGGTCGTTACAAATTTGATCATTTGTATACTGTGTGATTATTTTTACAATTCTTTGATCTTTTTGATCAACTTTATGATCTTTGGGTTGTATTTTCAATATTGAACAATATTGAAGGCTGTAATTTCAATGCGATCCATGTGTATGATTTCAATATGCATTTGAATCCCAAGTTTATGAAGGATTTTTTCCCGATTGAAGTATTTTTATGACTTTTTCAGTTATTTTCTTACTACATTTGTGGTATAATTTTGAAAAATTAAAACTTGATAAAAGATATTAAAGTTTTATATAAAATGAACCACAAAAACACATGAAAAAAATTTAAAGCACTTTAAAATGTTTTTAACAAAGCATTTGAGAAATGGAAATTGTTTTGAACTTGATTTGCATATTTCTTACTTAATTTTTAATTAAATTTTATAAAAATATTAATTAATTTTTTCTATTAAGGATACTATAAATGTAGCTTAAGCAGTATACGATACTGGACATTTTTATATTCATATTAATTTCTTTATAAGAAATTAAAATTTATAAGCTATTATTATTCTTAATTAATAAATAGTTTATCATTCATTATCATTATAGGTAATCTAAACGTAAATAAGTTTAATTAAAATTGTTTTATTGAACAAACTACAAGCAAAATATTATATTTAAAAAAATTTGTCACTTAGTTGACATTTATGAAAAAAATTAAATTATACTATTACTATTTTAAAATTTCAATTTTTATTATAAGTATTATGTAAGCAACAATTAATCAAAGTTTTCTACACATTTCAATTATTCATAATATAAATGCATCATGGCAGTTAACGTTTATCTTAGAATTTTTTTTTCGCACAAAATGATAAAATTTAAAATTAATAGTTTGAAATATTATGAAAAATATATAAACGTGTATAAAAAAAAGAAGAAAATTTTCTCATACGTTATTTTCAAATGCTCTGTTTTCTTCGATCAAACTCGACAGCCATTTCATTTATATTTCTTTCAATATTTTGAATTCCGAAATTACCATTGTTCCAGAACCACTTTCCGCAAATGGTTTGCGCTCTGCACTAACATCATTTTCGTTTTCCGCTAAAATCGTTTGCGTTCTTCTTCCTGAAACATTCGACTAAATGAAAAAACATTCTGCTATAAGTATACAATTTCCCTCTATCCTCACCAGTGATGCATTTATATGGCTGAAGGGCAAAAACAGCGGGAAATGCCATCATTGATGATAGAATTGTACCTTTGTTTTAACTCTATTTCGGAAAGATTTTTGTTCTCGCGTAATAAGAAATGAAGTGAAGAGGAAAGAAAATGCAAATAAGCAGAGTTGAAACATTTTGTAAAATGATGACTATTCCCTATGATTCAGAAAAGAAACATTTTCAATTTTAGTCGTTATTTTCTTTCTCATTTGCAAAAAGTGGTTGACTAGTTTAATTGAAACAAGCATTCAACTGCAAGAATCGGATGAATAAATATCTTGAAATTTCAGTCGGAAGAGAGAGAGAGAGAGAGAGATGTTCTATATATCAACAAATCATCTCCTTATCATCAGACTTAGAGATATTTTTTTGCATCATCTATACTAAAAAGTTACTTTAATTAAAAAATTCAACCAAGCACTTTTATTAAGCATTTATTGATTATTACAAAAATTTTTGCTTACCTTATTATATAAATGGTTTCTAATTCACTTCGCCTGTGAAAGTTATAAAAGTCTTGTCTTTATAAAATCCCAAGAAGAAAAATAAAGATGAAGTATATATTTTTGAGTAAGAATTTTATATGAAAACTTTTCATTAATATCAAATATATTTTATGTATAAATTGTATATTTCTACTTCATAATTATACAAAATTAAAAACTTACAAATTTAAAGCATTTTCATAATTAAAGCACAAATGTAAGATGAATGCTAGTGAAAATGAACAACTCTTTCTTGTAAGCATGCAAGCAGGGTATCTTTAAACAACAATACATTTTTAAAAGTTAAATGATTTAAAATGAAAAGTGTTAGAAGAACATTTTTTTACTGCATTAAGAAGTTAGTAAATTTTAATATGAGATTTAAAATTTTAATGCCAAATTAATCTTGCAAAGATTAAAGAACAGAAACTTCAATATCATTTTAATTCAGTCCGATCTATAGTATCTTAATTGATATCGTCTCATGTATATTGTGATAAATTTGTAATCTTTTCTCCTAAATTTTTGTTATTTATCTTTTAAGAAGCTCTGTGTGCAATTAAGGTTTTTTTTAAAGAAATTCAGGAACATTTTTGATTGGATTGAGGTGTAAAATTATTAGAGCACAAAATTGAGAATTTTTCTAAGAAAAGAAACAATTGTAATATAAAATCGAACGTTCATTGTTTATTTCTAAAAACTCATATATTCATATACATGTATGTGAAGGCATATGAGTTTGTATTTGCTATTTATATGCACACCACATTTATATAAATATGTATCCTCAATAATTGTAGTTGAATTTTTATCATTGAATGATACATCTATAAATTCGAAAATAAACTAAATAATATTGATATAATATTCAAAATTATTACAAGAAACATTTCATAAACTGAACACTAATTTGAAAATAATATTTATTAAAATATAAGACATATTAAAATATTTTAAGATTTTGTATAAATTCGAAATTTATCTTATCTGTTTTTTTCAATTATTGAAGAAAACCAAGATATAAATGGAATAATATGAGAATATGATTTTCAACAATTATTCACATTCACATGCATGATTATAAAAGTATATGTAAAATATTTTTCTCTGAAAATTCTATTAAAAAAAAATTCCATTAATACAATAAATCTACATAGATTTCAATCTTTTATCATTCACATGATAACAATTTGCTTATATGCTTTGAATGTTCTTTTCTGTGTCTAAAGCTAAATAATAGAAAACTTATAGACCATTCCACATCAAAACTATCTTCCTTCCAATGAATCAAGCGAATCATCATCCCTCTATTTCGAATCTAGCCACCACCCACGGCACAAACACCTCCCTTCTTCCCCCAACACATCTCAGCCTTTCCCCATCAGGAAACGGAAAGGTTGGCTCTGGGCCCTCTTCTCCCGTTTCCAGGAATTGCCGAGTAAGCGATCGCCAAGATGCTGAGGATCGCTCCTTCGGGCACTTCTTGCCGACATTCTGCGTGTGTCATAATATCCTTACCACAGCCCTCGAGGGCAGAGAGAGTCGCCATTAATCACCGAAGATGTCTTTGAGATAATCTTGAGAGAACTGCATTGGAACGTCGTCACCCTCCACTGATGCTCCTCAAAGCTGGCGACACTCTTGGCGTAATCAAATTAAGCACAGGATGGGTAATTGGGTGTTAAAAGTACTTTAATGAGGCTTTCAAAGGCTCCACATTATTTAGTCATCATTATGACAATTTTGAAAGCAAATGATGAGGCTCATCACTTGTGTGATTTGGAATGCAGATTAAGTGCACACACTTCGAGGCGTTTCAATCAAGCTTCAATCAAGCCAGACATTCGATTGAGTTTGAAGTTGTAATTTGCAGTCAGCATTTCGTAAAGTGTGTTAGGAAAAATATTTAAGCTTTGCGAATGTATATCCAAATTTTTAAACTAAGTTTATTATTTTATGTTTAAGAAAAATTACTGACAATTATGAACGTAATATTCTGGCTTTTGGGACTTTTATTATATGTCCATAAAATAAATTCAAATAAGTGATTTCAACAACTATATATTTACATATTTTTCACTTTGTAGAATTAGGAAGAGAAGTTAAGAGTAAAATTGCTATAGAATATACACAATTTCAAGTACTATTTCTATTTACTTAATATTGATCTTTTGACTATTCTGTGCTTTCGTTATCTTCATTTTTTTTAGAAAAATATTCTTGACTAAAAGAACACCAATGGGTAAGAATAATTCAATAATATTACATTTTACTGTGCCTACAATATAGGAAAATGAAAGTGGCAGACAGTAATTCGGCAAATAATTCTTCTTTTCATGAAATTTATTGCATTAAAACAAAAAAGAAAAATTTCCAATTAAATTTTTTATTATAACGGGTTGATGAGATTGAATTGAGGAAAACAAAGTACATTCAAATATAGATCATTTAAATGTCTCAAAATATCAAAGAATTTATAAATTCGATCATTTCGAGTGAAATACCAATTTTAATATCTGATTTATTAATAAGAGAATAAACAAAACTATAAAAGCTATTGGGGATAAATATATAAATAATTATATTTCTCTTATTACTGAATACTCATTAAAAATTGATAATCATATGCTCATGGAATTATGCTCAGTGAATTTCAATCTTTTTGCATTGAAATTGTAGAAGATTAATACCAAAAATAATCTGGATTAATTTTTAAAAAATTCTTTCTAAATATTGATAGAGAGTAGTTAATGATAACAATAAATGAATGATTGTTAGCAATAGAATTATCCTAAATTAGAAAGTAATTGGGGTAATATATAAAATTAACACATTAGCCTTGAACAAATAGTTAGTACAGAGTCACATTAATGATAATAATTCTTTCGCATTAGCTAGCTAAAATAAAAAATGAGAGCTGGCATTTGATAGATACAACTTGTTGGGTACTATAATGATATTTTGCAAACCATTCTAGTTAATTAAAAATGCCTTTCCAACCTATAGGGAAAAATGATGGGGTATGTTGCATTCAGTCTCAGGATTCCTTTAACAGATGAATTATTGATGCACCAGCATACTTCCCGGTACTTAGATCAGAGTTGGGCTCTGCCAATCAGCTGGAAGAAGCTTGATTTGAGTCTTCGTAATTTAGAAGCAAGAATCAAGGAGAAGATCCCCTAATACTTGACCTGCCACTTCCAGAGGTAATATCTCACTTGGAGGACGTTGTGGTCACGACCATTTAACAAACACTTGCCAATTTTAGTGAACGTGAAAGATGTTTGGTTATGTTGGGATTTGAGTTCAGTACCTTCGTATGAAAAGTGTCACCCTTCTCAACCAGGCCACAGCGGCTTACATATGAATTGCTGTAAGCAGCGAATAGTGGAATGCTAAGAGTTGATAGAAAAGAAGAAAATTAATAACATCAGCTGAAATTATTATAAATTTTGATAAATCTCAGAAATAAGTTTCAAATATCATTCTTTGGGCTTTTAGAAATAATATTGCTCCTTTGAAGAACTGTTTGCATTAACAATCATGATTCCAAAAATGTACGAATCCATAAAAAAATGCAATAAAAAATTACATATTTCATCTGATTGTTTCAAACAACGAAAAATCTCCTTTAAATAAATGAAAAATGTAAAATAAGTGAGTTTATTACGGGTGTTTCAAAATTGATCACTTTGCTGAAAAATAAAAATAAGCAGTGATTAGCTTGCTACAAATACATAATTCTTAAGAGTCAGGAAATAATAAATCTAAGAGCAAAAAATCTAGGAGAAGGAAACATTTAAAGCAAAACTGATTCAGAGTGACTTGTAAACCATTAAAAAAGAAAAACGCTAGAGGTAAATAAACATCAGTGATAAAGATAATTTTTAATGATATCTGAAACACACACATACATTATTTTTATTAGATAACTGCGCTTAGAATTTTCTTATATAAAATTTAAAGTGATAAAAAATATTTAAATTGCGTAAAAAAGGGATTATTTAATGAAAGAAAAACTTTTTTGAAAGAAAAGAAGTAATAGAAACAAAATCCAATGTATTTACGGAGTCATTTTAAAATAATACTAAATAATAACATCTTTCTCATTGTTCCAAAACAAAATGTATGGTATATGCCTCTCCACTGTAGACTTCAAAAATATTTTATTCTCAGAAGAAAAAATGTATATTATTATCATTTCTCTTTTTTCCCTGATAAGTGTATACTTTTATCATAACTCTATTTTTTAAAAGAAAGTCTGCATTTTTATCAGACATTAAGGAATATATTCAGAAGTTATTAGAAACTAATAGTATTCTTCGGTTACTTACATAAACGGGACTACACATTATAAGCAATATGGATATGTTAAAGATCAAATTTGGATGGACACTGGGATGAAAAAAATACACCAATGAATAAAGTTAATGAAAACATTCTTCAATTCTTAAAACTAAAAATTGCTAGGAATTTGAAATTAATAATCAAAAAGTTTTCTGAATCTAAATCAAATATGCAATGATGTAAATTAATGGTAAATGTCTTATAAAGTCAAATAATGTAAATTAATGGTAAATGTCTTATAGAGTCAAATAATGTAAATTAATGGTAAATGCCTTATAATCAAATAATGTAAATTCATGGTAAATGTCTTATAGTCAAATAATGTGTAAATTTATGGTAAATGTCTTAGAAAATTAAATAATGTAAATTCATGTGGTAAATGTCTCACAACGAATACAATCTTGTGAAAACAATATCAGCGAACATGACATATGTATATAGATGCGGAAATTTGTACTTAGTTAAATGTCTCATAAAGTTTACTTCAAAACATTTACCTATTCGATGCTGAGATAAAAAAATGCTAATTTGGAAATCATAGCATTGAATAAACTTTTTAGTTATTAAAATGTTTCTAATAAAATTTTAAAAATATTAAAATTTAAATTTTATAGAAAGATGATATTGAGAAGTTATTCAATCAATTAAATAATCTTGTAAATTGTATCTCATAAGAAAATCAAACATTGAGGTTCCTATTTTTAGAATTAATCATGATTTTAAATGTTTCTTTGATAGAATTTAATTCCTCAAATTTTATTTCAGAAATATTTAATTTCAATAAAATTTTTTCTGACAGGTGCTACAAAAAATTAGTAAATATTTTACAATTTAATAAAATTCAGTATTAGAGAAAAATTACCAAAATACTTTCAAATATATATAGCTATGCTTGGAAAAAGACTGAATTTGGGTATAAAATAAAAAGATTCAAACATCATCAGAGGAAGAAAGAATGTGAAATTAATGCATTTAGATGCAGCTCTTATATAACTTTGTTAAAGGTTAAGTTAAAAGAAAAAAATCGAAGAAAAAAGGAACAAAGATTTAGGTGTTCTTTCATTTTAAGTGTTCATTAACCAAAAGGACTCAATAAAAGAAAATTAAATTTCTTCATTAATGATAATAATGCAGATATAATAAACTAGCTTCTCGTAGTTTTTTTTTAAAATTATTTTCTGAAAGAAATGGATTTTCTGAAGTTGAAAGATATAAATTAGTTTATATTGGACAAAATTAGGAATCTTAAAGGTTCACGTCCGTTTGCATAAAATATTGAATGTAATCAATATTAAAAAAAAGTGTACTTTATATCAGATTGATTGGAGAAATTAAGGAGCCAAATAACAACCAGATTTAGCTGCTTAATTTCCAGCCTTTTGAATTATAAAGTTTTAAAAATTTGGCATATAAATTTCAAATTCAGATTTAACATATTTATTACAGTCGATAACTTGAAATTTCAAGAGTAATTTACTATTGAAATTACAAGTTTTCATTATAATGTTTTTTCGTATAGTATTTACTAATAACAGATAAAGTTCAAAGAAATTAAAAGACATCAAATTATTGCCACATTTAGAAAAATTTCGTCAGCTGTTTTTTTGAGTAACTTGATTTATGAACTCTCAAAAACTCTACAAATTTAAAATTAAATGGTAATTCTTGTTGTAATTGATATTTCCTATCTAATATTTATTATAATTACAATAATTAATAATAACATATAGTTTGAGGAATCCAGCAGACAAATTGTCATCAGAATAGGAATAAAAATTAATTTACCAGAGTAACTTATTCTAAAGTATAACAATATGCCTTTGCAGCGGTGTTAAATACATCTTTATAGAATGTGAAGACGATTTATTGTGTCTTCGGATGAGAGACTTTTCTATTTTAATTACAGTTATTGTCGAACATTGATTTAGAAAGAAGCAAATTAATACTGTAAAACAAATGTTGCATCGTAAATATAGTTGACTTTTAAGTGAAAGGTTATGGTTTAAAAAGATATTTCTTATGATAAAAGAAAAACAAGCACTTTAACGACTCATGAGCAGACACTTCATTTGTTATGCTACGATATAGGACGAGTTACCATAGAATTCACCCCAGTGCGAATAACAAAGAATGATAATTATGGAAATTACTTGAAGTAGGAAACACTCACATTTTTCAATCTTAAATGATAGCCTCTCACGAAAAAAATGATTTTTTTATATGTATTTCACCTGTATTTATAAAAATAAATTGTACATATCTTTGTTTAAAAATAAAAGACTGACAATAATTTCAATAATAATAATAAATTAGCAGAAATCATAAAATGTGTTTATACTAAATATATATTTTAATGTTAAAGAAAAGTGGCTAACTTGTCATATATAATATAATCTTCATGTCATATTTAATATATCATCATAACCTTAATAGCATGAATTTGAGAGCAATGAAATATTTATACACATACATTAAATATGAACTTAGTCTATAGATATGAAGCTACGTCTAACTATACTTTCAAGATAGAATTTATATTGTAAAACATAGTTATGAGTTAAATGTAAAACTTTGGATAATTATAAATACACATAGTGTTTTAATAATATTTCATTCATAATTACATTGTCCCACGTGTTAGCAAAAGAACTGAATTCCTAAGGCACTGCAAATTGCAGCGAAGTCATTGATATGAGTGTTCAACATTAAAAGAATTAAAGATAATGTTGTGTAAAATGACCCTATTTCAACAAAAAAAAACTATACTAACAAGCTTCTTAAGCTCTAAGTTGATTAAATTTGCCTAGGCAATGAGTAATTAGAAGGTAATTTTGCTTAAATAATGTTATACCATGAAACTCCAAAATACGAATGAAATGGAGGAAAAAGAAATCAAATGGATGAAAAAGATTAGATATACCTCAATATTCAGGAATCAAAGGAAATGATGCATCCGAGAGAAAATTGCATAAATAAATATATTTGAATCCTTTCATATCAGGCTATTACTACATGGAGTTAGAAGGAGTACAGTCATTTGAAAACTTGAGAACATTTCAAGGAATTATTTTTCAAACTTTCAAAGGAGCTTGCCGATTCAAGTGACTTCTTATCCCATCTCATGATCAACGTTAAGTGTAAACCTGCAGAAAGTATTGTTTATTCTCCAGACATGTATTTTGAACTTTTTTGCTGGTGTTTTACAAATAAGAACTGTATAAAACTATCAGGAATTATAAAATGAATTATTTTCAGATCATAACCAACCATTCAGTATGATTACAATAGCAATCTTCATAAAATCCAATTGAGAGTTTTCCCTTGCTGTCCCAGGTGAAACAGGCAAAATTTTTAACTAATTGTGTTTTGACCACTGTATAAAGGAAGAGGGACCACGGTAGCCTATTAATAAGGGAGTGCTCTTCAAATTAATAATTGTTACAGTTGAATAAAGGAAGATTGACGCCACATTCCTGTTTTCTGTAAGTATTTCAGTCAGAGAGAGAGAGAGAGCTAGGGAATTTTCCAATTTTTAACTTTGGCTGTATATGACCAGTACTAGTAGTGAAAAAATCAGATCTAGGTACAGAGGAGCATGCTGGTGCAATAACAACAACCTGCAAAAAATCCTTCTGAAAAGCAAATTATTTGATACAGGCAATTTATTGTTGTGCTCCTTACAACAGTTTTATATCACCAGGCTGTCCATAATGCAATGTCAAAAACGCACTTGAGAATTTAATCTCATTATTCTTTTGCTATTGCTGATACATTACTAAGAGCCAAAATATCAGCAATCTCTTATGATAATTGAGCATGTTTCATAAGATTGCTTGGTGTAAAATCTCTGGTTATTTTGCTAAGAGAATGCTATCGAAAGTATCTGAAGATTCAAGGTATTTTAGATTTCCCTTGGACTTTAAGATTTTCTCATCATTTTATGTGATGTAATTTGCATGATATTTTTCGATGTTCATACTTATACTCAAATTCTCAACATATGCTTTTGATAGCATTATCGTTGTTTTTATGGATGTTTATCACCGTCAAAAAAGAATGGGACACCATAATTTACACCTTTACTGAAAGTTCGCTTTAAAGCACTCCCAGAGTATTATACAAACCGTTTCATTAGCCTACTCATTTCGAAAGCCACAATTTTATCTCTGTCCTTTTATAATTTTTTTTTACCTAAAAACAATTAGAAAGAGCCGTTCCTATGAAGCACTGAGAGCATTTGCTTACATATTCTATGTGCAAGACTTAAGTCTTCAGCTTTAGGAAATAAAATCGAAATATTAAATCTTAAGCCTTTTATGAGATTTCATATAACAGATTGTGCGATGCATAATTATTTTTTATTACAATACTTTAATTAGGAAATGGAAAGATGACGTCACATGGCGATGAGGGATTTATAATGGAAGATATTCAGTTTAATTTTTTTTTCATTTGTGTTATTTGTGTTTTAGAACTTTATAATAGTTTGGATTACTGATACACGTAACAGGTTTACATGCAATAGTATATGGTTGATTTTAATTATTTGCCATTTATATTAGAATTGCAAAAGACTCTGATTTGGATGGATGCAAAAAACTGAGCTAGTAATGCTTTTTTCTTTACTTACTACAAAGTACAGTATCCATAGACTATTGTAGTGGTATTGTAATCATCTCAGGATGTATGGTTCAGGGAAAAAAGTTCCTACAAAAATATGAAGTAAAGTCTAACGTGCTTTTTTTGCTTTATTTTTAATAGTTGTTTGATTTTAGAACGCTTAGATCTTGTTAGATTTCAAAGTGGTTCGAGTCTATTGAAAATGCAGGGTTTTTAAAAAGCACCACACGTTTCACCTCATGTGAGCTAAAAAAAATTGTGCACATCGATGGACCGCATCCTGTTGCACTTAGCTGTCTGTACCATAGCACTTTCTAAATTTTGTATAATTTCTTAAAAATATTAGCATTTTATTTTATCTACTACAATCTACATTAATTAAGGTAATCATTTTGTACTTTTCATAGAAGTTTCAAACTAAAAAGGCACCAATAAGATGAAAAAGATTCATTGTTTCAGCTTATCTCAAATATTTTGGAGAAGTCTCAGTAGTAACATGATAAGTTAATCCTTCAGGATACAATACAAACTTAAATAATGTTATCAAGAAAGTCTTTTTAGAATAAAATACTTCACTGGTAAAGCAAATTGCGTTCTGTCTCTCTCTATATATGTATGCATAATAAGGAAATTGTTCTGAAGTATTTAATAATATTAGCTTTGGAATAAATAATTTGGTTTATAAAAAAATTGATGCACAAAACTTTGTTGTAACATAAAAGGATATTTATTCATGGAACATATTTAGGAATATTTTTACCTGCTGCTAGCGGGATTAAGATTGAAATTTTGTTGACTTTGGTTACTTAAGCACACAAGGCAAGTTTAACCAGGATCTACAATTCGAAAAGGATCCCGAACCACCACAAACAAGTATGCTTGAAGTGGGAATCAAACCACAAATTGTTGAACCAGAGATCAGAGTGGTAATTGTTCAAATGCTATATGTGCTGGAAGTGTGCGTATCGACTACTAAGTTTAACATATGGTGAAATACATTGACTGTAATTTATAATTAATGATTATAAAAAATATATGAAATTATATCCTCTAAATATTGTAATCCTGTCTAATGTTTGCAGAAGTTAACAGAAAGCAGTACATGAATTAACATTTTAATATTAGAACCTACGTATTTAATGTCTACTTAATATAACGTAATGAAACAGTTTTCAATTTTAATCTTTAAATATTTTTTTAAGGATTTCCAATTCCTATACGCAGAAAAAGACATTCAACTTATAGCTTTTCGAGTGGTGTTGAAGAATACATACTGAATAATATTAAAAAGTTAAAAATGGACCATTAAACGAAATACTCATTTCTAAATTTAGAAATTTATCAATTGCTTTTGGTACAAAAAATACTTTAGGATAAGAAATTTTAATTAATGAAACTTATATATATATATATATATATATATATATATATATATATATATATATATATATATATATATATATATATATATATATATATATATATATATATATATATATATATATATATATATATATATATATATATATATATATTGGATTAAATATCAATATTAGGCACTTTAAATATATTATATTAATGATTATATTATAATTTCTAACATTGATAAGCTTTCACTTTTCTTCCATACTACTTTTAACAACTTTTTTATTTTCGAAACCATAAACCCTTCATTTTTCAATTTTAAAACTTTTTAATCATATTTTTAACAGGTCTAGCTTTTGAAATTCACATACTTTACCCATGCTTTTGTTTTGGATACATTTGATAGTACTTAAGAATATATTCTTCCTAAGTCTAAATTTCGTCGGTTATTAAAGAAAGTACCCTCTCTAGATCTTACAAGCATTCAGAATGTCAGTGGCAATTAGTACTTTTCTACCGAAAACACAGACCTTGTTAACTTGAGATTCCTGGATATTGCATTAAAAACATTGCTGCTGGGGGTGTTGGCGCGATGGCGCCATTTCTCATCATGTAAAGATGAGACTCGACTAGACGTAGGCGATGGCTCGTGAAGAGTCCCATCCTCTTCCATAATTCATTTGTTCTCCTGTAGCCGCATATGTTGGCTGGAGGGCACCCTTCATCGCTTTCCAGTCCACAGCTTCCGCGCCCATGACCATCCATTACATCTGTGAGGGATTTCCTCGAGTTTTTAATTTCCTTTGATGGATGGAAGGGTCTTTCCAGAGGGTGGGGTGGGAGGACACCATTCTGCTTTTCTTCGGTATTTTAAATAACATTTTCGTGCATCTGGTACGGTGCCAGGCAGCTTCTATTGTGCTCAAACATCAGTACTTTCGGAAACTTGACAATAAAGGAATTATCCCTTTTTATTAAACAGACTGCTCTTAACTGAATATAATGGGAACGTCTAACCATTTTAATATCTTTCATTCAGAGAAGATGTTTCTGTTCTATAGCTATGAATGCTGAAAAGTACTAGCTTTCATAGACTAAACAGTCACCGGAACAATTAGTCTTGAAACCCGAAATGATTATTTATAAAAAATATCAATATTTCCTATATATTAATAAATGCCCCTGGGTGTTTTAAATTATGCTTAACTTAATCTATATAAAGTTTCAAAATAAATTTTTTTTCTATATTCTGCAAAAGTGCAATGAAAGAATTGCTTTATAAGCTTAATTTTGAAAAATGTGAAGGAAAGAAGCGATGTTTTCATTGCTGATGGCTATTGAAATTCACTTGCAATAGCATAAATATTTAGAACAAAATCTTTTCGGATTAATTAGAATTCAATTATAGTGTTTAATTTGAATGCAACTGTGTTGAAATATCATTTTACAATTATGAACCATCTGAATTTCATTAAAAATTGGATTCATTGAATATTTTTCTCTTATAACAGGCCGCTTGCGAAGAATGAGCGAATCCTATATTTCCGTGGTAACTGGAGAAGAGATATCGTGTGGCACTTTATTCGGCCCTTTGCCTCTGACGTCAGGTTCTCCAGATTCCTTGGCTGTTCTCACGTGGCGCTGCATCGACAAGCTCTCCACTTCCAAGCAAATTCTCAAGGTAATGTCGTTTTAGTATTTACCCAAGTTTCCCTTTTTGAGTAAGCTATTCATTAGCAAAAACAGATCATAATAGTTATGGACGTTTGCTGATATAGATTTCGAAGAATTTCAATTTGTCAACACCAAGTGCAAATAAACGCAGTTCTTTTCATACGTTTATCGAATGTAAAATGCTTTAAATAACAAAATAAGATCAAATGTAGTGAACACTATTTGAATATATGGTATTTTTAACCATAAAGTAGTTTTTTTCTTTCATTACACTTGAGATCCTGAGTATGTCACTTTATTACGATTCTCATTGGTTTAAAACATCTATGACGCCAGATAATGTTTCATCCACGTCACATCGTACTGTGACGACGTCGTAAATCTGACTTGTATACAAATTTGTTGTCCACCTATAAATCCCAGTCTTCGAGCGGCAGCAAACAAGGCAAAGTTCACCATCAAATGTCTGAGAATAGTGTCGAAATTCATTTTGTTAATAAAGCAATTTCTTACATAAGGAGTCAAACATCGGTTTGAGAAGCCATTTTCCATTGATTCATGCCATTAACACATGGACAATCGAACAGCAGAAAAAGCAAAATGAAAAAGACAAGAAAAAACATCCACTTTAAGGTAGTTTAAATCAAAAAGGATGATTTAAATTTTTAAAAATTTCATTAATATAATTTTAAATTATTAATTGCTATATTTGAAAATAATCTCTTTTGAATCTTAAGATCATTGCCGCACTTACACCCACATTAAATAAATTTTTTAAATTAATATTGCTGAAAAAATAGTAAACTAATTTGTAAAACATGGACTCAAAAAGTATTCTTAAAATTGTTTTACATTATTTTATTGCACATTCAATTTTTATTAAGTAACAAATATAAAAAAACATGATTTAAAACACTTGGACAATGCATTTTTTTATAAAATAATTTAAAGAAAATGACCATTGTTTTAATATTTTTCCATATGTTTATACATATAATTCATATTAAATATACACTGCTAGACAATTGCTAAGGACGGATCACAAATTGCAATGTAGCATAACATGAAGCGAGACATGAGGCCTAGTAGAATAAAATATAGTTGCCATACTGTTCAGACATTAGAATAAAGAATATTTATTGTTATGGAAAGTACAAAAGCTGTGAAACATCTGAAAGAGAAAATTTTCATTTGATGCTGCATACGGAAAAATGGAACAATGCATCTAAAAGTTAGCAGGCACCTTGAAGAAAGGTATCAGTACGGGATATGTCCACCGTGGAGATGTGATGCAACATTTCACACGTCGTATCATACTTTGCACAACGTTATCCAGCAGCTGTTGAGGCAATTTATCCCATTCCTCTGGGAGTGCACGGATGAGTGTGTTCTTGTTTGTCGGGGGATAGTTTCAACCAGCAACTTGCCTCCCCAAAGCATCCCACACATTTTCAATGGGGTTTAGATCTGGAGAACGTGATGGCCATACGAGGCGTTGAATACCCTCGCTGTCTAGACAATCCTGAACAGCGAGTGTTCTAAGACATGTTGCGTTGTCGTCCATAAAAACAAATTTTTCACCGACAGCACCACGGAAAAAACGAACATGAGGAAGTAGAACTTCATTAATGTATTGTTGGCCCGTCATAGTCCCATTCGCAACCACATGTAGGCGACGGCCATTGATCATGATGCCGGCCCACATCATGACACTGCATGTCGGATATCGGTCCCTTTCCTGGATATTTTCTGGACGATAAGCAGTACCACTCTCGCGCCAGATCAGTTGGCGTCTACAATCCGATGACAGACTGAACCTACTCTCATCTGAGAATAGTATGCATGCCCAGTCCTGTTCAGACCAATTGCGATGCTCACGACACCATTGCAAACGGGCAGTACGGTGCTGTCTGGTCAATGAGGCACACACAACAGGTCTGCGGGCGTATAGTCCTCTTCTCCTCAAATGTCTGGCAACAGTTTTTCGGGAGATCTGCTTCCATGAGGCAGCAAGAAACTGATTTGCCACCTGCTGAGCTGTGGTGTGCCTGTTCCTTTTTGCTGATAGGACGATATATCTGTCTTTTGCAGGCATCGTCGTACTTCTAACACGACCTCCCCCGTGCCGCCTACTACACATTCCAGTAGTTTTAATGACTTCCACAGCCGTGAAACAACGCTGTGAGCGATGTCGAACTCCCTGGCAACATCTGTTATTTTTCTCACTTCTTCGATCTTTCTAGTAATTCAGTCACGCATAAAATCTTCTAAGTGATTTCGGAAAGACATGCCAAAAATTTCAAGTCCGTCCATTAAATCTTTCCTGTAAAACTTTGACTTGAAACAACAACTGTCCACACGCGCCAAAACCTTTAAATCTCTTATGAACGCTATCACGTGATGAACAGATGTGGAAAAAAAATTTGCATACGCATACTTCTTACTATATCCCGCACTTATTCTAATTTTCCACATTTTGCTTCCTTTCATTTTGTGGTTGCTATGGATGATAGTGTTATCCGTCCTTAGCAATTGTCCAGCAGTGTATTATTTAATAGCACCTCAATCAAACATTGTTACATAAATAATAGAAATTCCTGAAATTGTTCAAAAGTTTTGTACATTTCAACATGCATAATGCCTTAATTCATTATCATATTTATTGCAAAATTACTAATCTAAAATGAATAATGTCACTGTTTATCCAATTTTAACTATCAAGATTTCGAATCAAATGAAGCAAAAAATTATAACAGAACGGTAAATTGAATAAGAAAAAACAAAATAAGCTCCTACTAAAATATTCATGACTTCCTTGGTATATTGGTATGGACATAGATACAGAAGTAATAATTTCTATAAATATTAAAGTATGAGTTTATATTTGTTAAATGTATGATATTCAATATACGTGTTCTTAATGTTAGCTGCATTTTAAAAAGAGGGTTTCAAAAGTTTCTCTCTTTCATTAATTCCAAAAATATTAAAAATCAATACTAATACTTTTCTTTTACAAGAAGATGTAATATCGGATGGCCTATAATTTAGGGTGCTCCTCAATTTCTCGCCAAGTTGGCGTCATATTATTAGCAATGTTGCTTTATTTTTGGTTGATCTATCATTTTCCAGCACCATTTTGTTTGTTTGAAGTAAGCTTGGAAAAAAAAATTTTTTTGCCAAAAGGCATTCTAAAGTATATTTATATCCTCATTCCTCTGATAAACTAATTATTCTTTTTTCTAAAATTTCGTAGACCCTGCATCAATTCATTAAACAATTTAATGAAATTTGAAGTTGAGAATGATTACTAGAAAATGGATGGAGTGGTTTCATATTATTAGCATCCTAAGTACAGTTGTACTGGAGTATATTTTGCGATTGTAGTTAGGATATTGATTTGTGAACTTATATATTAATTGAAATGTAAGTTATTTAAAATATACCAATTTTTATATACTATAACAATAAACTTATCAAATTTTATCAAATGCTTTATAGAAAACTGAAAACATAAATTTTCCATACACGTGTCAACACTCAAAAATTATTTTGATACAATGAAAGGAACAGCCTAGCAACCGAAAACTGTCGTATGAAATTTAAAAATTTGTTACTGCTATCTATCTAAGAGGACCTTTAATAGGTATCAGGCTATATTCAAGTGTCAATAAAAATAAAAAATCTATGAAGTACTATCGTACTACTTTCTTACGCTAATAATTATGCCCATAAAAATGTGTCGATGTGTACAAGAAAGTTACTGCTTATTTACAAAACCAGATGAAAACCAGAATCTCCGGTAAATCGAAAATAAAACACAGATTATTATGATTCATTCATTGATACTTTACTTCGTTACATTGCCATCTAGAGGTGGCGCATTATGTCCTTTTTTGGACCTTGCACCATAAAACCCAACCAACCAACCATTTGCTGCCAAGCGATTATTTAACTTATATTTCTGAAATCTCTTTTACAATTTATTCTTTCTAAATAATTTTTTTTTTTTGCAATTCAGGTAGAAAACACAAAATAGCTTAGTGAAAGCAATGTTTAATCTGAGCCATATGCAAATAACCCTTTTTCTTTTTGTACAGGTATCATTGAGCGAGCAGAACAACGGTGCCACGAAAGCACCCTCCTGGCTGGCTCATATTCTTCCGGCAAGGAATCCTGAAGAGCAGACCTTGGAAATTGTCGCAAAAGGGGGACAGCTATACTTCAGGTCACTGAGAGACATCGCACCAGGACAAGAGTTGAGAGCCTGGTTTGGTCAAGACTTAGCGGACATTTTGAAGCTCCCCATGATTCCCCCAAATGTAGTGGAAGGTGAGTTTAGATCACCGATAGAGTGATATAGGATCCGAATAAAAGAATTAATGAATGTTACAGCCACACTGAAGCACAAAAGTATACAACTAAAGACAAAATATAAAGAGAAAAAAATACTGGTGATTCTAGATTCAAATAGTGACAAAAAATATCATGAATTTATGATTTCAATACTGGACATATTCTTACATTAGAGTAATTTTCCCTACCTCAAAAAGTTTCACCATTAATTCTAATTAATATAAGAACTATTATTTAATTGATCTTATTATTACCCGATTTTATTCAAATGGTAAAAAAGTATGCTAAAACCAACCTTTTGATAACAAAATCTTATGTAAAATCTAATCTTGTAATTATGATATATAAGTAATTAATATTAATGTAAAAATGTGTAGTTTTATATTGAACATAATCTATTTATATTGTATAGGGTAATGAGATTTTTTAAATGTTAATTGATATTTCTTAATCCTCAGTTCTATTCTAAAATATTTTCCTGAAATGTGTACAAAATTAATTTGACATTTTATCTTTTGAAATGTGATTTAATATTTTCAAATAGGTAAATTTAATAATTCCTTTTCACAGATAATAAATTTTTAAAAACGAAGGATTCATAAAAACCTGAAAGGGAATAATTATTCATCTTTAACTAGCCAAATTTAAATAGTTATTAAACATTCAGGAAATTAGTGATTGTGACGTTTCACTTCAAAAATAATATTATTATTTCTATATTTTATATCACTTCTAACATTAGTTCTGACACTCATATTTTCGCAGATTTTACAGTAATGTTGTATAAAAAGCTATACAATTGTGGAAATTTTTTTATAATAAATATGAATAATTACAAAGCTTAAGAATGATAATAATATAAATTAAAAGTATTAAATTTTACATTACAGTTCGAAATAACAATTTTTAATACACTTATACATACGTATGTGTATCAAAATTTTTAATAATAGCAAAACTACAACTGTTGCTTCGAAAATATTTGCTACATTGAAACAGAAATAAATGATAAAGCAATCCTGTTGCTAATGATAATCAAAAATAAAAAACACAATTTCATACTTGGTTAAGATTTTGTATTAGTTCTTTATTAAGTTCAAAATAAAATGTTATCTGTAAGTTGGAAATTTAAGAAAGCTTAAATATTTTTCTCAATTTATTACTCAATCATCATTTTTTGCGCAAGTGGATAGTAGAGTAGGACTATAAAAGGGATTTCGAAGTATTTCAAACATTTATGTCCAAGAGGGGAATCGAACTCACGAAATGTTGAACCAAATGCCAGAGTTCTTAACCTTTTGTCTGCCAACACGGCAACATAATACTTAAAAATTTAAAACGGGCAATAATATTTTGCCTTTTTATTGTATAAATTGTTTAATGTGAAATTAATTCAGCTATTAAAATAAGAAACCCGAATAATCTCAAATTTATTTACCACTGTGTAATTCCATTAATAAAAAGTATTCTAATAGTAAAGCTTTTTTGTATATAATATCAATCAGAAATATTATCTTGGTTGCTACTCTACAATAATTTTTTTCACACTCGTGAGCTAATTATACCAGGACCTACAATTTACAATATATTCCGCGAATCATTACAAACATCTCCACTGACGGGGGAAACGAATTCACGAACCTTAGGTCTGAACACATAAACCATTCAGTTGTTGGAACTCCCAGGAGAAAAGGATATTATAAAGAAATTATTATTCCTGTCAATTCTTCTATAATAACATCCAAATGTATTCATCAAAATTTCATAGCTGCATTAATTTATCTAGAATATTGTTTTTATATTAATTAAGTTGGTCTTTATTTTTAATATTCATATGAAAATGTCTAGAAAAGTTAATAAAAACATTTATAAACTTTTCATAAAAGTTTACTATTAGAAACCCAGTTAATATGTAAATAGTCGTTATTCAAACTATTTATTTAAAATCTTTACCGTTTTACCTGCACATGTAACTATAAAAAAATCCAATTTTTTTAGGGCATTTAATTAAATACGTATCATAAGAAATTATTTGAATCTTTACTTTTACTGCCTATTGTAAAAATTTTGTTTATTATAACTGCTCTTTATATATTATAAACATGCCAATTTTCAAATCATTTGCGTTTTGGCAAACACAAAAATTTTATTGAAGATACTAAGACACAACTATTGTGTCACAACTACGGGTTTATTGCTCCACGATTAATTTTTGGACATGAAAGTTGATTTAATCAAGAGCTTCTCTCCACAGTGACTTCAAATTAGTACAAACACCTACGCCTGGGATGAGAGTCAAACTCCTGAACTTTTGAACTAGAAACTAAAGTTTTATTCATTCGAAAACAACTCCACCCAGCATATAGTCAAGAGAATAAATGTTGCTTGTTTAACTCGTTAATAAAGCTATTGTAATTTATAACTTGTGAAAGTACGGTATTATAGTATGATGAAAAGTAATATCGTAATGTAGTAATAAAAATACTGATAGAGAAATAGTATTTTTTCTATCATCAATGTAAATGAATGATTATAATATCATCTGATAGCCTTTTAGAAGAAAATATTTGTATCGTATTAATTGAATCATTGTTGGTACTGTTTTGTGATACTTTGTTGAAATTATGCATTTTAATCAAGTGATGAATGAAATACTTGTATGAGTGTCGGTGATTACATGTTCATTTGGAACTGTTTGATAATTATCTGTTCTTAAGCAAGTTTTCACCATTTCGAAAATAATGAACAAATAATCATTGTTGGTGTTGTTTTGTGATACTTTGTTAAAAATATTCATTTTAATGAAGTGATGAATGAAATACTTGTATCAGTGTCGGTGATTACATGTTCATTTGGAACTGTTTGATAATTATCTGTTCTTAAGCAAGTTTTCACCATTTCGAAAATAATGAACAAATAATCATTGTTGGTGTTGTTTTGTGATACTTTGTTGAAAATATTCTTTTTAATCAAGTGATGAATGAAATACTTGTATCAGTGTCGGTGATTACATTTTCATTCGGAGCTGTTTTATAATTATCTGTTCTTAAACAAGTTATCACCATTTCGAAAATAATGAACAAAGACTTATAACCTTGTAAACTCAGTATAATAATTACTTGATGCGCAATAAATAAATTTAGGATCATTCTTTTATAATTATACTTTTCTATGATAATCAATTTTCATTTACATAAATATATTTATAGTAGTAATTTATTTCTTGTAATGTTGTTTGTTCTTAGCTAAGATTTGAGAAAACGATAAACACAATCCTGTAATCAAAACTTAGAATCATTTTACTTCATTTTCTATTATTTTAATGTTGTTTCACTTTAGGAAAATTTCTATCCTTATAAAAATCATATATAAGTATCTTTATTTAATAAACAGATTGACTGCTTTGCTTCACACATCAATCATTATACTTAAAAAAGGGGAGCTATATTCTGGCTTTAACACTAATAAGGTTTAGCACATGTACCATTATTTCATAAAATTATCTAAAATACGTGTTTTTTTATTGATTACAGGTGAGAAGCGGTACGAATGCATGCTCTGCCAAGAGAGATTTGAGAATCCATTCCCTGTGGTAGCACATCTCATGTATCGCTGCAGGCGGAAAGACCAAGGATTAGTCAACATTCACACGTCACTCCGAAAGAGGAATGGAGGACGAGTCAAAAACTTCGACATTGCCACGCTCACAGATATGGATGAGAGCGCCTCCCAACAAAGATCTCCATCACCCCTTCAAGAGGATTCCAGAGAAATCTGCGTGGACAGCATAGAAGAATCCCAAAAGGAAAACAAGAAGCGGAAGAGGAAAGCGGAAGATTCGGAGAGTTGTGAGGATTCTCCCAAGAAGTCTCGTCCCAGCGAGGAATGCGAATCCATTCCACGCAGTGAGCCATCTGATCCTCCTAAGTTACAAAATGGCGTCTTCAAGCTAAGTACGGCATCTAACCAACTCTCGTACCATCCACCCATCTACTCCAGTGTCGATTTGACTCCCAGTGATACCAATGGTACTAGTGCTTTCAAAAAGGTAGATAAGTCTCTTCACTCTAACGCAGCTCCTTTTGTCAATTTGTTTTCTGGCTCAATGGATCCAAGGGAATTGTTGTTCCATGCAAGCGGAAATAATTTTTCACCCTTCACTTACCCTTTGACGCCAGTCACCAGCAGTCCGTCATACGGCGATATTTCGCCAACTCAGAGTGGCATATCTCACCCTAATTTTGCCAGTCCTTCTCTTGACAATCATGTGACTAGTGCTTTTGCCCCAAGCACCAAGGGTACTACTAATGCATCCGGCACAGTTGGAAGTATTCACCAGCAGCTGAAGATGGTGGAGGAATTCAAGATGATGAGGAAGATGCCCAATCTGTCTGAGGCGGGATATGAACTGAGTAACCTCATGTCTCCGGCAATAAATGATCCTCGGATGTCAAGCATACCACCTTCGCTTCAGTATGCGCCAAAACCTAGAGCCGTTGAGGGATTTGGAGGGGCGAAGACTTTTCCCACCCCACTTCTGCCCTTTCTACCCCCCTCTCTTGCAGCTCTCTCATTCCCTACGACGAACTGGTGCGCGAAATGCAACGCCTCGTTCAGGATGACCAGTGACTTGGTGTACCACATGCGCTCGCACCACAAGAGGGAGACAGATCCCCAGAAACTGAAGAGAGAAGAGAAACTGAGGTGCAATATCTGCAACGAATCGTTTCGTGAAAGGCACCATTTGACGAGACATATGACGTCACATCAGTAAACAGCATTGTGAACTTTAATTGGAAACAATCTTTTAAAAAATATTCTATCCTTTCATTTTAATATTTTACTGGAACTTTTTGGGTGCAGATAAAAAAATGTACATTTTATATGTACTTTTGTAATATATGACTGTTTCTTGAATGAATTCTAAAAGAACGCGTGTACAGATAGAAGAAATTGTGAATATATTTAAAAAACTAGTCGTTCAAATCTTGTCGATTGTTTCTTGAAATATAATGTTAAATGACTTTCATTTCAGAGAAGCATAATTTAAAACTATTTTCCTAAGCTGAAGAAATTCCATAAAAGTGCCCCCTTTGAACTATAAAATTCAATGATATGAAGCATTCCAAAAAAAAAAATGACTAACATTTTCCCTTTAAGACATTTTTAAAATAATCAAAATAATTTTCAAAATGTTCTAAATAGAGAAATTTATGTTAAGTATTGTAAAAAATATTTAGGATGGAAAATTAATCAATTCCTTGTGCTCGAAATTTGATGTTTTATTCATTTTGTGTTGAACTCATTCAAAGCAATTCGAAATAAAACATTGCTATAATTAACGAGTAATGCTTTCTCTTGGTTGTTTGTAAAATTCTTTACAAATAAAATTAAAAATAAAATTTCTTTAGGAAGGAAAAGTTTCTCATGGTATAATGAAACCGAGTTATAATTCTGTGTATTACTTAGCCTGGTAAAAAAATCATCGTGATAAGAAATAGATTCATAAAATGTTTTTACTATATAATAAATGAGTGATACTTATCAATGTATACATAACATTTATTGTTTAAAATTATATTTTATTTATGGTTAACGCACTTGTAGGCACTATATTAGTTGGTTTTGTTATTTTTTATTTTTTACGAAAGTAAGTCATGTAATAAGTAAGTCAAGTAATCAACTAAAACTTTATGAGACAAGACAGATTTAAATAAAAATTAAATTGAACTTAAAATATAAAAATAAAACTGGAAATCAAATTTTTATAAAAGAAACTCTATACACAAATTAAATATAAGCAGCTTTAATCAATTAAATAAATTCTAAATAGGTTTGAGTTTCTCCTTTTATATTCGATTTGTAAATTTCACAATAATATATGCCGCAGTTTCCACAGAGAATATTAACTTAAAAGCATTATTGGTCACCAAGAATACTCAAGATGATTATTTTACTTATGTCATGAGGTTTTGTCAAAGAATTTATTTTATTTTTCTTATCTTTCTTGACATAATCAGAACCGTGGTGAAACACTGTTTGCACGGATTATACTTCTTGGACCCAGTGTCCCCCTCCGTTGGTGTGGCATCGGAAAAAGAATGTTTGTTTGAATATCAGCCAAGTCACATGATTGTGATTAAAATTAAAAATCATTTTTGATTTTTGTGAGATCTTTCCCAAATCACAAAGTTCAATGTCCTTAACTTATATATGCATATAGTGTTTTAATTACAAATATATGTGTTTTAGTCCTCCACAAGATATTCAGAGATTGTCTTCCTTATTCTCTATGATGGGTTCATAGCATTGCAAGCATTGCATTAATTATAATTATAAATAATTAACATATTAAGCATTGCAAGAAAGTTTGAGATTATATTTAATAGTAAATCTTCGGTTTTTCTTCAGTACCGACATAAGTTATAAAATATACATAAAATAATATTCAAAATAGGAATTTTATGATTTTGAAGCTACATTCATCGCAAGATTAGGATAAGATTGCATTTCATTACGAAACACATTGAAAATTTACGTTGTATGCTTTACTTATAGTTACATATTTACTATCACTTACTTTACTTTGACCTACCATTTTGTATATTTCTTAATGTATAATTTATATGTATATATATTCATTTTCTTTGATAAGAAATCTTTTGTAATGTTTTTAGCTTAAAATTTGTTAGTTTGATTTTGGGCAACCAGTCAAATATTAATTTTAATTAAACTGTTTTACTGTTCATTTAATTACTTTATTTAAATTTTTCTGTGAAACATATTATGTACGTACCATTGTATGAATTTTAGAACTTCTTTCTATCAAGTAGTTTTATGTCAAAATATGATACATTATAAAATTTACTCAGAACATTTTCATCTGTTCAGCGACTCAAAATTTCTCCAGAACTTGTGTGTTTTTTTCTCATCTAAATTTTATGAAAATTTATTTTTGCTATAATCAAACTTGATTATGTTATTGAAATGGGATGCTCTTTGTGATGAGAATAAAATCATGATTCTCAAACAAGGTTTCAAATAGAAGATTAGAAAAATCTGTGTTGTCTGCAGCACGTAAATGTGTAAAAATTCTCGCGAGAGAGTCAAACATAAAGCTTTTTATTCTATTCTTATTTATACATGTTTCTCTAATGTGTGATGAATTGAATGCCTATATTTACTGTATAATGCATTGATTATACTCTGCATAAGTTTGTCAAACATGTTTAACAGAAAAAATGTAGTACATGAATTATGAGACGTTTCATCTTTGGAGATGAATTACATAAATGAGATTGCTTTAACTTGAAGGAATTTTTTAAATGTGTATTTCAATCGTATTGAGGATTATTGACTTATGGGAAAAATTTCCACTATAAATTTGTAAAAGAAAGAACTGAATTTCTATTTTTAGGGAAATACTTATTTATTTATTAGCTTCTGTTGTTATATTTCAGATGAATTTATGTCTGTATTTGGTTAAAGATTAATAAATGAAAACTGTATATTGTGTACAAATTATGCTATATGTCTGTTATGAATAAAATTTTATGTCAAAAATCCATTTTTATTTACGAATATCAAGCAATGATTAGAAAACATCCACTAGATTAGAAAACTTTTTAACTTATTAAATATATGAAGAGTTATAAGGAAACAAAAATACTAAATTTTCCTCATAACTAACATCAGAAAATTTGCATACAATCTAATTCTTGTATTGAGGAATCATTTCTTTGATTAAATGAGAACTGTAAATAAAAAGAAAATTAAATTTGTTCTTTTTAACCAATCTTAACTTTAGTGTAAGTTCAAATTTTTCTTATTAAAGTTTCTTATAATATATTGTACATTTTCATCATCATATAATATATTGTGCATTTACATCCATATCACAATCATATTTTGTTTTGACTCATCGTTACTTAATGGTAAGATCATCCACATAAAAATAAATAGGATCAATTACATAAAAATAAATAGAATAATCCACATAAAAATAAATAGGATCATCCACATAAAAATTAATTAGATCATCCACATAAAAATAAATAGGAACATCCACATAAAATCTGAGGTCTGAAAGTTTAATCAGTTTCTTCCGTATGACATGATTCATTATCAAGATAAAGTTCTCCAATAATGCAGATACACATCAGATGTTAAAAAAGTCAAATATAAATCTTTAGCTATTATATTACTCGACGTTTTATCAAGTTAACTACATTTTTTTTCACTGTAGGGTCAAAATGTGCCACTGCAGTGAAAACATTTTACACTGTCAAAATCTTACAACAGTTTTAGATTATCTGCAACACAGTGTTAGTTATAATTTATTTTAGATTTCATTACGTGTTTTTAGTAAATACATTCTTTTTATTAATATATTTCATTTTTTTAATAATTCTTGAATTGGTAAAAGTAATATGTGACTTTTCAAAATAATTCGATATTTGAAGGGATGAAAATAATCTCAGTTTTATTTGTAATATTTTGAACGATAGTTCCACTTTTTATAGAATAACACGTTCCTACTTTAAGTGTATTGCTCAGAAGTAGAAACATATTGCTATACATTACTCTATTAAAACTTGACAATTGTTTTAGTTTCAACTTCTAAGTAGTAGGTCTGAAGTAGGAACATGTTCCTACTTCAGATCTACTACTTAGAAGAATAAACTTGTTATTATGCTAATCTTTATTAAAACTAGACAATAGTTCTAGTTTCAATAGAATAACATGTTCCTACTTCAGACCTACTACTTAGAAGTAGAAACTTGTTATTATGCTAATCTTTATTAAACTAGACAATAGTTCTAGTTTCAAAAGAATAATATGTTCCTACTTCAGATCTACTACTTAGAAGAAGAAACTTGTTATTATGCTAATCTTTATTAAACTAGACAATAGTTCTAGTTTCAAAAGAATAACATGTTCCTACTTCAGACCTACTACTTAGAAGTAGAAACTTGTTATTATGCTAATCTTTATTAAACTAGACAATAGTTCTAGTTTCAAAAGAATAATGTGTTCCTACTTCAGACCTACTACTTAGAAGAAGAAACTTGTTTTTATGCTAATCTTTATTAAAACTAGACAAAAGTTCTAGTTTTAATAGAATAACATGTTCCTACTTCGATCACTTCTTCATGTTTTAATTTTGCTCTCGTGAATTATATGGAATCTTATGGGATTTGTTGATAGAATTATTTAAAATAAAATAAATACTAAATAATTCTTAGCATGTGTGTGAAAGATGGTCCAAGTAATAATATTTTCCACGCTACTTCAAGCCAAGATTATGAATTTTATAAAAGGAATAGAGAAAATTAGACATCATTACTAATTTGAATAAAAAATTTAAAATAGAATTCATCTTGAATATTTAAAATTTTACAGCAGACATAAGCTTCTGAATACTTTTTGAATACGATTTGAATAAAGGAAAAATTGTTTGCTACGTCTTCTAAAAATTATTTTAAAATACTTAAGCAGTTTTATTGAAGAAAAGTGTTATGAAGTTAGTTTCCTACTAAAGAGTTTAAAATGTTTTGAGTGTTGCAGTAAAATATTGGTATTATTAAAAAAAAAACTTTAAAAATGAGATAAAACATCGCTATTTAATCATTTAATTAAGAATAGGTAGAAAACTGTTTGTTATTCTTAATTAAGCAATACAATTTTTATCAATTAAAAGTTAAGTTTTAATAAACTTTTTTATAAAATTCTTTTAGAATATTATAATAAATATGAAATTTCTAATTTATTTTAAAAATGTCATTTACAAAAAATTTACCAGACGTAATAAAATCTAACAGTTATGAATAAGATAAAAGAACTTTCACGTTTTACAGAATTGTTTTGTCTTTAACACCCAGTATTAACTTTGAATAGTAAATGAAGTTTAAATGTATATAAACAATCGCTAATGAGAACAATATCAAATATGAAAAATGCTTTCTAAGAACACGTGTTTCAAATCAATTTGGAAAAGGGCTTACTTCTCATATCTTTCGGAAAATTTATTTTTGAAGTCATAGTTCTCCATTATAGAAATTACACTTATTTTCAAAAGCTTTACAACTAACGGAAATACTAACAGGCCAAATTACTTATTGACAATTTTCATTAAATTTGATGATGATATTTATTACACATTGTTGTATACTAAATAATAAATATATATTTTGTGACATTAACAGGAAGATAAAATCTCCTAACTTTGATGATATGAATTACACGCGTTAATATTATTAAATACAGAAAGTGATCTTCTGAAGCAACAGTTAAGACCTTATAGTAATTTCGGGTTTAGTATGTTGTCCAAAAGCTGCATATATGCAGCAATGTCTAATGACTATATAAAAAGTTTATTACTGGAAATTTTTGGGCAATAGCAAAGAAGGATAGGATACCCTTAGAGGTTTTCAAAATACATTAATTAGAAACATTTTTGATGGGAAAAAAATTAAAACAGATTAGCCTCAGAAATCAAATTTAGAACTCTATCGTGTTTTTATAGAATTGAATATTGAGAAATTTATTAAACCTCAAAGAGAACCAGATAGACTGGTCAATTCATGTAAATGAAAATAAATATTCGAAGGAAAAGGGAGGAATTTGAATGAGGGGATTTAATTTACAAACCAGATTTTTTTCTTAGTAAGTCCGTAGGGAATCGTTCTGAAGGTAAACTGAAACTCTGGTGAATGGATTATATCCAAGAGAATCTCTTACTATCTTGAAGATCAGCATTGGAGAACACAACAAATAAAAGATTTATCTTGGAGAAATCTTCTTGAGAAGACCAGGATCTTCTCTGGCTATTGTGGGCATAACTGAATGAAGTTTAATAATTGGAATTAAGCAAAACACGGAACAAAAGCTCAGCTCATGAACAATGGGAGCCGAGTTCCATGCTTGAAGAGTAAGAATATAAGTTTGTAAAAAATTACGACAAATGTACGACAATGTACAAATGAAGGATACTTGTATAGTATCCTTCATTTATATATTGTCATACATTTGTAGTAGGGGTAAACATTGAAGGGTACGCAATTGATCTCTGGACCATCAAGACATTTTGGAGAGATTGCCGATCTTAATTTTTATGATCAGATGGCCTAAAAATGCATGTTTAACCCTTGATCATCATTGAAGTTGATAGAGAGACAAATGAAAAAAATAGCTCATGACCCAGTAAAATCTGACCATTTCAGCTGTACAGTACATTACGTGTACAATTGAACACCGACGATCTTATGTGCTATCACATAAGAGGTTATTAATTTATGTACTTATATATATATGATATAGTGTCATGTACATCTTATAATATATTGCATGAAAACTGTTGAGCTCTATCTTTATTTCATAAGCGAACACGCCGAAAAACACTTAGTGAAGAAAACTATGACCCAACAGTGAGCAGAATATATATCTATTGTTTTTATTTCCATTTTATATGATAAATATCCGATTCAAAAGCTAATTATTGTAATACATCAGAATCAAAATTTTGACCATATTGCATACAAATTACTATCATGCAGAATTCTATCCATTGTGGCTGATGTTATCCTCTTAAATTCAGAATAAGTATTCATACATAAATATAAAAATACAAATTATTAATAAGGAATAAAATTTTGGAAAAATAAAGGAAATAGTGCAATTTTAATGAGTATTACCGGGGTACTGGAAATAATTAAACCGATGAAACCACTATATCTAATGAATGTAATAAAAAGTGTTTATATATATATATATATATATATATATATATATATATATATATATATATATATATATATATATATATATATATATATATATATATATATATATATATATATATATATATACATATATATATATATATATATACACACACATATATATATATATATATATATATATATATATATATATATATATATATATATATATATATATATATATATATATATATGTATATGTATATATATATATATATATATATATATATATATATATATATATATATATATATATATATATATATACAAATATCTCATGCATAAAGCAATTTTATCATATTAATTAATAACTTCTTCTACACACGGCAGGTGTCGCTACTCTGTAATTGTAATGTGTAATGGCTTTGTAATTATTATGAATAATTTTGTTTTTTTATGTATTTTTCTTAATAATTTTAAAGTTAAATCACAAATACAAATAGCTTTAAATATTCAATTAAAGAAACTTCATTGATTAAAACAAAAATAATTCTATAAAGTTCTTACTATCAACGGAATTGTGGGGCTCAGATAAAGCTGAAAATCTGTAAAATTATGGAGACAGAAAAAATTAACACAAATATGCATTTGGACAATTTATACACACAGTTGGCAACACAAACATATTTTATTGTTTTTAAGGAATAATAAAATTCTTAAGTTCTTACATATTTAAAGGCATGCTTTTGCCTATAAAGTTAATAAAAAATGCTATCCTTATTTGTATGGAAATTTTTTATTAACATTATTTTTTTTTATTTAGATACAACAGATAACCAAGGCATTACTATAATTTGCTTTAATAAACATATTTCAATGCCAAATTGTTTCCAGTATTTCAAAATACGATATATAGTTTTATGGATATGTTTCAGAATAGTATAAAATTATGAGTACTTTATTACATTCACTCTCGTGTCCATAAATTACGGATAATGCAAGTTCAGGCAAAGAAATAGACAGAAGCAAAACAAATGTGACTTATTTGTAAAGTCTGTTTATTAAACAAAAGGTGAAGAGTAAAAAAGATGCTATATGCTTGACAACATTAATAAAAATTGCAATTTTCACTCCCTGAATCAAATTCCAAAAAAGAACCTATTAACAAAAACCAATATAACATGGTTGGTATGATGGTTAATAAATAATATGTCCCCCAGACGATGCAATGCAGGTCGTACAACGCCTAGGTATGCTGAGTATCAAATTATCGATCTGATCTTGGGGAATATTACACCACTCATCAAGCAATGCTCTCCGAAGTTTCGGTAGACATGTGGGAGAGGGTTTACGGGCTGCAATTCGTTGGCCAAGCATGCCCCACACATATTCTATTGGATTCAAGTCCGGTGAGTATGCTGGCCAATCGATACGGGTGATCTTCTTCCATTGAAGGCATTCGTCTACAATGTTTGCATGGTGAGGATGGGTGTTGTCATCCATAAACTGAAATTCTGCACCCATGGCTCCGCGAAACAAACGTACATGTTGTTCCAAAATGACATCCCGATAGATGTGGCATTTCATGTTTACATTCTGAACATGCAGGTTAGTTCTGGAAACCAGAAAAATTCTTCCCCAAAAGAGCAATCCTGCACCACCGTAGTTGTGTCGTTCAATGTTGTTCTCTTGGTGGTAAGGTGTACCTGGCTCTCTCCATATGAAAGTCCGGCGAGAATCAGACTGAAAGCTAAACCTGGACTAGTTAGAAAACATCACACAAGACCACTGTTGCAGTGTCCACAATGCATGCTCTCTACTCCAGGCTAACCGCAGGCGTCAGTGAGTTGCCGTTAGTGGAACACATCTGACAGGCCCACGAACATATATACCAATGTGCCCTAAGCGTCTTGCCTTGAAACTATCTACTTTCTTAAGCCTGTCTTTCAAAACAAAGTTTTTTCAAGGTAGGCATAATATCAGAAACAGAAACTCTCAGTTATTTTCTATATTAAGCTGAAATCTGTATTTTGTTTTCAAGGAAGCTACCGCAGAAAATCCAGTTTCACTTAGGTAAGATGTTGAAACTGATAAAAGAATACGAAATGCTCTTGTTTTTAGCACAGAAAAGTCATCATCTACTCCTACCAAAAATTCATAGTGTGAAATATTACAAAATCATATTTTGATTTCTCCATTTGTGAAGTATATGAAGGTTTCTTCCTCAGCAGTTGAGCTATCCTAGGGAGTAATATGAAAGAGATTCCTCACCCACTCATTTCTTGCTACTTCTCAAAATTCTTTATAAACAAAACTAAATGAATTTCAATGGTTATACAAACAACTTTTACGTATTGTTCATTAGTCTTTTTAGTTTTAACACAATCATCCACATTTCCTAAAATTGTTAAGTTTTTCTACTTTAAATGTCTGATCAACGATTCCAATTTTCTGCAAAAAGAATTAATTTTATTGCTCATATGCAATACATTTGTATTTGATATTTGGTGACGAAGATTCAAGCTATTTAATTTCTCGAATATTAGCTCTATTTCATCACAAATAAGCCATCGCAAAAATTCCTGTTAGAAAAATATCGATTTCTTCTCTTAATTCACAAATACATTAAAATTTTCTATGTGACGCAAGAGCATTAAAAATAAACCGGATTCTTATTTTGTCAATGCTGAGGATCTGTGTTGCCAAATGTCAATGAATTTTCATTTTTCTTCGTAATTTTTAAGGTTTAAAATTAAATTCGTTGTGTAGGTTTAATGACAAAATATTCAAAATATATTATTGTATATATTTTATTGTATACGAGGAGTGACGTAAATTATGATTGAAAATTGGCCTGCGAATATTGAAAGGTCTAGAAACACTAATGTAGGCCATTTTCTTTATTTAAGTCACAGATAATAATTTAAAACATCAAATAGTAACAAATTTCACACAACTGAACAATTTTTAAAATTTGATTTATGAACCAAAAATTTCTTGATTTGCTGATCATAATATGATCACTTGTATACATAGCTAATTTAACCTGAACTTACACTACAAGCATATATTTCCGATGGGGGAATCGAACTCGTAAACTATTGAACAGAAGGCCAGAATGCTGACCACTCCACTAAACAGTGCGGCTGTCAAAAACTAATATATTTCACAAAAATAAATTGAGCATATAGTCTGAATCTTAAGTTTCGATAATTTTTGTAATTTGTTATAGTATTAAAGAAATAATTTTGATATTTAAAATATCAAATTCGATTTCATGTGTTATTTAAAATTACGTTATAAATGAATATGATTTTATGATTTTGAATGTATTTTTTCGTGACAAAAGTTAAAATTTCACTGCAAGATTTTTAATTGGAAATATATGTATCCTCACAGAAATGAGGAAAAACATACAAGGAGGGTTAGAAAAAATTTAAAATTAAGGAATTAATTTGTTAATTTTTCTTTCAGAGTAGTTGATAATAATTAGATTCATTGTGAAAATTAAAAGTAACTGGACATGTTGAGAGTACAAATGTTATTTCTTTTTATGCTATGACATAAATGACTATGTCATAAAAATTCATAAAATTCCACTATCAGTGGAATTTATTATTTTAACCTAATTGTAAAAAAGTTTCAAATGTGCTTGTGTGAGCATGTACAACATTTCACTTTCAAACTTTATAGTTGTGTTTAGTCTTTATACGGTAGATAAGCTAATGAATGGAATCGTATATTAAGATGAATTGTTCTGAAAATTGGTTATTGTTTTTTTCCATTATATAGAAAAATTTTTTTCATAAGAATAACGTTTTTTAACACCAATCAAAAATTAAATGTTTTTAAAATAAAAATTTCATTTTGTGATTTTCTCCAAACATTTTCCACATTAAAAATTAATATTAATAAATGCTTTAGTTGAACAGTTGAAAAATAATTGATAAGTCTTATTATAATTTCTTTTGTTGCATTTTGCCATTAATCAAAAAAGTCACGCGAAAATTACTTTCTTATTGCTTACGAATAACAATTCCTAATTTATAACTTTTACAATTAATAATTCTTAACTCAATGACACCAACATTTTTTAATAAAACTTTTTAACGGAATTTTCATACTATGTGCTGCCATCTATTGATGATTAATGAATACCAACTACCACATATTATTATTATATTATTTTATTATAATATTTTAGATTTTTAGCTTTGTCAAAAAATATACAACAATAAATTTTGAGTTTATTTTTTTGTTAAAATGAGTTGAAAAAGTTCAGTAATATAGCCATTCATATCTGAAATAAGTATCAAACACTCGAACTATTAAATCGAAGGACATAACGCTAACCATTCGACGGCCAATTTAAAAACAATTACTTTCTTTTGATCTGTCTCCAAGGAACATTTATAGATTTCAGCGAATGGATAAGTAATTTTAAATTATGTAAAATCAATCCATTGCAATAAATATGGAAAAAGAGGATAAATTATGAATAAATTATTAAAAGTACAAATTAGTTATATTTCAAGATTTCTTTTCCCTGATTATTTATCCAGTGTGACAATTTTAATTCTGAATTATTGGGAATTTTGAGCTCGCCAACTTTAAAAGAGCTAAATAGATTCATCGATATTTAGGTTTTATTTAACCATCATATTTCTGGTTAATTAATACTTATGACACAAATTTCAATTGTTTTTAAGATATGGAAAGCAACTACTAGCTCATTTTTTTAAATTGTCCATTTTACAAAAACATACAATAAATAATTTAATAAAATTTACTTTTAATCAAACAATGGTTTTGCAAAAGGTTTCACAATCAAAATCTGAATTAAATTAAATATTATATTTCAAGGAAGAATTGTATAAGAAAATCGAAAATCATCAAAAGGAAGTTATTAATTTTAATATAATATGAAAAATGATATAAAATATTGCTTAAAAAATACTGGAAGCGAATTGAAATGCAGCGAAATGTGATAAATATAGTTTTTATGAGAATGATATTTGAAAATGTTTAAAAAAGAAATTTATATCTGAATTAATGCATACAAATATTAATTTATTCACTTTAATCAACACTGGCACAAAAGCCTGACTTAAATTCTTGATCTAATATTGGTTTATTTAGGCTTGTTCTATATTGTTGAAGAAATGACTCCCCAAAATGTGCCTATCGGCTTATCTTGACATTTCCTAAGAATGAGAAAACTTGGCTACCATTATAGAACCAATATTGCTTTATCCATAGCCAGTATTAGGAAAAACTTGTGTCTTTTTTAAGTTCAATATTAGATTATTTTTGCAAATTCACGCATTCACGTTTTCTGTCACGAGCATCACCGAGGATTTCATTATGTGAAAAAATTTTCATTGTGTTGCCCGAGCATCATCCATGAGTAGCGGATATCATTATTTATTTTGTTAAAAATAGACAATAGACAAAAATATTCAGGAATGACTCTGTGATTATTTGTGGCACTCTCTACAGTGACAGTTCTTCAAGAATATTCAAACTTGGACACGTTGCACCTTCTATTGTCGGTTTGGCAATTTTTATAACTAATTTCACCACTTTTGATTAACTTATTCATATTGTATTAAATGTTTCATAATTACAATTTACAAGAAAGGGCTTAAGTTTTATGGGCAATTATTTTATTTCAAAACTAACTTTTAAAAAATATTTTTCCCACAAAAATTATATCAGTTAAAATCTAAACATGAATTTTGCATTTATTTATTGTCACGGGAAAAAATGAACACAATTTCTGAGTTTAAATAAACAAATTGAAACCATGAATAATTTTCGTATTAAAATTTAGATAATATCTAGCACAGGATGTATGCTTGCTTATAAACTTTTTAATCCCCAATAAGAAAATTCCCTTGAATTTAGTAATTGCTCTTGAAATTAGTAATCTCTCTTAATAATTACTTAAAATCATAGTTCATCGTCTATGATGATTTTAACTGCAATTTCATAATTTTTTAAATAAAAAAGGACATTGCATATACTATTTTGAATATATAATTTAACGTATTGCTGTATTTTTATATTAGCCTGACTGTAGTATGTGACCAAGGATTATTTAATTTCAAATATAAGACAGTTCACCATATAATCCAAATCTCTTGACAAACAAGTCATGAAATTTGAATGGTCTGTTTAAAAATGTATACCACTGCTAAACTATGTATTTATTTATTTTTTTGTTTAAAATAGTAAATGTTAATAAATATTATTATAAAATAATAAATAAATATACACAGTTCATAATTTAAAAGAATTATGAGACAATTTAAGGAAGCTTGGTAGTATTCAATTTCTATGATGTAACAATGAAAATGTCATATTATAGTAGTATAGTAAAAATTATCAAAACGACCTTCTGCTGAAGACATTAAGATACATATTATATGGCTTATTACCATGCAATGTTTCCATCAAGTTTTCTTTCAATCAACATAATTTGCCATAGCCTAGCGAAATGTCTAAATCAGTCTAAGGAAATTTTTGAAGTCCAGCGCATACTGCGCCATCTAGAAGGATTTCTTACAAATATTCACAAAATTGTTGGAAAAATCTAACGCTGCTATAAATGTGTTCTGAAATACCACATTGCAATGTTTAATAGTTAAAAAATTAATATAAACAAAAACCGGATTTGGGGACTTTTCGCGCTACGCGAGGTGAGACCATAATATTCAGTTTAGCCGAAATTACTCAAAACTAGGTTTTCCAAGTGCATTATATATATTTCATGGTGATGTCTACTATCCTTGTGGACTAGTTATTATATCTTAAATCATACATACCAGGTCGCTCTAAGCAGAATAACATTACTGAAAGAGATTATACCCCTTTCTAGTGGTTTATTACGACTGATCATTTGAAATATCAATTTAAGCTTTAAAAGTTAGTGTATGAGAAGATCGCCTTGTGAATTAAGAAAATATGTTACAAATTTTATTATTTTCTCTTCTAAAATATCTCAATCCCAGAAATTTTGCTTCCATTCTGCTTATAAGGCAGTTCAATGTGTGAAAATATAAACAACAGAAATAGTTATTACTATTTAAGAAATTACACCAAATGTATTGATTGATTTATGGAGTTTAATGGTGTAAAGCTGATTACAGACAAACAGCGACAGTAAATTAATTAGAAATTGCCAAATAAAAAGATTGAGTACTCAGAAATTAATAATTACAAAATTTACAATAGCCCATAGAATTTATGAGTTAAATATGATTGTGTTACAAGTCAAATCGTTATTTGATTCATTATCAGCATACCTCTAAAATTGTGTGACTTCGGATGCGTAAAGACTGTATATAATACTGTATACGTAAAGATGTGTGATGCAAAATTCCCTGTAAACTGCAGGTCCTTATCCTTTGTAAGGAAAAAGATATAAAAGAGTCACATTATGTTCTGAGTACAGGTCAAAAGTCATAAATATTTACAGTTAAATGAATTATAAATATTGAATATACGACAAAAATTTAAAATTTAATTCTTAATTTCTTGGTCGTGTGATCTGATAATAAAGATAACTATAATAATAGCGTTATGTGATCACGCTATTATTGTTATCTTTATTATTATTTTAGATTATAATTTGTGTGGGCTCCCATGTTTAATAGCGCTACCTTAAAAATGTCGAAAGCAAATCTGCTATTTAGAAAATCTTTTGTATTTCACAATGTGATAGAATAATCAAGAAATAAAGTATCACACAATCGATGAATTTTTATTATTTTAGCAAAGTTTCTCATCATTATTAAATAAAGGCATCAATTGTTATTTTTTATAACCAAATATAAAACACGAATTTAAAAATGCTTTTTCTTTATTTTTTTAAATATTTATAAATTTTATGTTGATATATTAAAATTAAAAGAAAGAAACAAATTTATAACTGAAAAACAATGAAATTTTTATTCAAGAATAAGGTTGAATTTATTGAAATGTGGATAACATTATCGACGAATTATTGAAATTATCCTTTATTTTTCAATTTCGACCATATTTTGAAAATTGTAAATCAAATCTTCAAGATCAGAAATTTCAGTCAGGATAGCTACTGCTGCCATCTATTGAGAAAAGTTTAGACTATAACTCATTTAATAAATATTACTTTAGAAAGAACTGCATCATATTATGATAGTGTGGGGCCAATTGTTGCTTTTTAGCTCATGCTAAGAAATGATTTTCTGTATTCATTAATTGATAAATATAAGTACTTTATTTCAATAAAAACATTGTGAATTAATCCAATAATAAATTAAATTCAATTATTTAATTTTTCTCAACAAAATTTTAATTTTAATCATTAAATTAGAAAACCCAAGCTACTAATAGAATATACTTGATGTTTCAAAATAACAATTTAAAAAAAATTGATTTAAATTATAGAGATTTTATGTTGAAAAACATCAAAAAATTTTTATATTGAAATAAAACTGTTAATTGTAATTAATGCAAGAATAAAATAAATGTTCCACGAAGAAAAGAACTTTTGTTGAGGTAATGCAAAACAGAGAAATGTGTTCTTCAGCTCGAATCTCTGCGAACTATCAGAGTAACGATGTTAAAAGTTATAAGAGTAAAAGAACTTATATTAAACTTACCGGTTGGATATTTACTTCGATACGATTAAAATAGATTACTTTGATTTAAAGTTGCAATATCAATGAAGTGAGAAGAAATCTCAGAAATTACAAAAAAAATTATAAAAAATAAACATACATCAAAGAATATTTCAGGAACTAATATTTATTTTTATAAAGTAATTCATATTTGAAAAATGTGTGTATATATAGAGAGATATAGATAGTTAGATATGAAAACGTATAATTTTGAGCTATGATCAAGTGACAAAATACACACTCCAGCCTGAGTGAATGTATTCAGCAGCACATAAAAACTTTTAAATTTAATCAGTTGTTTTTGCAGCAGTTTTAAATTTAATCAGTTGCACAGATTAAATTTAAACGCGTAATCTAAATTTAAGTGGATGTAAAATGCTTATTTAGATTATTTCATGAATATGATGTTATAATGATTATGCTTTAATTTGTAATATTTATTTTTGATAATACTTTCTACAAAACAATGCTAATAGCTTGGAATGTAAATCAGAGCATATGTCGATAATATTTGAATTTAAATATTAATTTTTAAGTTCAATGATGCAATTTTTTCTAAGTCCGTTTTAAACGTTAATTATTTGTAATATATTATTATAAAAATAATAATATCTCTTATATCCTACCCACCTTATCTGGTTAATAACACCAATTAGCATAATTTATTATTGATATATTTTATATTAGCAGTTAATAGGACATTATTTAATACATATAAATTATTTAATTTATAATTAATTATTTAACATTAATATATTTTATATTTGAAATTAATAATAAAAATTAAACCACATTTTTTATCATTTAAAGTATTTATTTGCATTTTCTATTTCAATGATAAAATGCATAATGTTTTACTTTTGAATTTTTATTAACTCGCAACTATTTTTACCAAGTGTTGTTCAAAACCAAGAGAAACTTTAAATACCAATTACCCGAAAAAGAATGATTAAAATGAACGATACTTTTTATGTAAAATAAACATAAAACGATGATTTTTAATTAAATAATGATAGAAAGAACAACTCCGATGAATTTCGAATGATGAAAGAAAATGATCGAAAAGTTTTAAAAACGACGAAGAGATGGCGTTGCCAACACTTTGATTTTATACAAAAGTAACCAATTGCATTGAAAACTCTGTTACATTTTACATCGAAGTGATAGCTAAGTAGCCGAACTCTGAATGACAAAAGCAGAAATGGTATTCGAATTCTTTTCAGGAATTAGAAATGATATCTTATTCTTTTAAATGCAACGCAAAGATGAGGATAATCAAGAAATTAAAAGCTGCATCAAATAATGTTTAAAATATTATATAGAAAAGTTATCCTTAGAGAGATCCCTTCATACTAAATTCTGTTTGTGAAGTCGCATAAGACACACAACAGTAGAATTGTAATTGAAATCATGGCGTTTATAATATATAAAATAAATAAGAACCAATTTCATGTCCATTGTTGGTGAAAATGAAGGAGGAATTTGAAGAATAACCTCTTGTCATTACATCCAAAGAAAAGATATTCTTTAAAAACTTTACTGTTTGCCAGATGATGAAAAAATTGGCGAAATCTGTCTTACTGCAACTGAAAAATGCAGTGTTTGAGACGTTTTGAGTCTATAAACCATGTCGTGAGGAGCTATCAGTGGTACACTGAGATTTAAAAAAAAATGAAACGATTTTCCCATTAGTTATAGCGTATCCAAATATGCAGGCAACATTTTTTACATCGATTCAGAAATTTGGTATTCAGCAAGAGAAAGAGACAGGAATACTAATTTTTACTCTGTTTCATCAGATGAAGCACATTTCACATTCATTAATCTAATTATATTTTGATGAGAGCATGTATCCACATATGCATGTTGAAGTATTACAGCATCAAGCAAAAGTTTCAATCTTTCGAAAAAAATCAGATAGTCACATTTAAAAACAATTTTGTCACTAGAAAGAAGAAGGAACGTACATAAGAAAGTAATTCTAGGATTACATTACTCTGCATAACAATTACCAAACTGCAAGACAGAATTTTCTTTGTTGTAGCATGAAGCCTTGATTTCCCAATACATCTCTTATAACGCTTGATATTTGGGGAAAATCTATCTATTAATTGATTTGTCCATGCTTTTAACTTGCATGGCTACAAAAAGTTTTCGATTGGACATCTTCTGTTCTTTTGTTGTAAAGACTGTATGGCCTGCTACCATTATTTCCAACAATAAAAGACATTGTTTGCTAATGTGCGTCCCAAAACACAAGTGATATTGCAGGCAATGTAATTCTGCATCTCACAATTAGGCTACTGAATGACGTATAACACACTGAACATTTTCAAGCCCATTTGTTTCTGATTTTTCTTTGTAATTTATTTATTTCTTTAATTAAGTATATCAAATGTATCTATATGTACAAAACAGAACTTTCAAGAAATCATTTTTAATTTTTGTCACCCAAAAATCAGCTTATTTTTCATTCTTTAGTCGCGAATATTACGAACTTACATTACATATAGCACTTTATTTTCCGTGTAAATTGTATACAGTAGTTTCTATATTACTGATTACGTTTTAGTACTTTGATTTGTATTAATTACTTTGCTCAATCATAATTTTATTCTAATTTATTTTCTTAAATATATATAGCGAAATTAGTTCTGCGATTTTTTTTGCATAGTTTTTTTTATATGAAATATTAATGCTTAAAATACACTGCCCTCCAAAAGTTTAGGAATTACATTTCATAAGAAAATGATATTGACAATAAAATTTATAGCATATATGAATGACTTATGGAAATTTATACAAAAACTTAAAATTTACTTATGAAAATTTATACAAAAACACTAGCTATCAATTTTGACAGAAAAGAAGAGGTATATATAAATAAGAGAAAAATATGCAAACTTAAAACGTTAAAGTGTCGGGTGGTTAGATAGATAGAAATGGGGATGTCACGTTGCCGTTTTAGGATCCTTAATGTGCCTTGCAGTGTGGTCTACCGTCTATGGTATCAATATCCAGCAGAAGCTTGTGTGCTCAGAAGACGTGTTCCAGATAAACCACGAGCTACAACACCTGTAGAAGACCGCATTATAGCTCTTTCGGCGCGAAGGAGAAGAAATATTTCTGTACAGCAACTTGTTTCTGTATAGAAAACGGACCACTCTGTATCATCAGGGAGAAGAATATCCGTTTTGGTCTGGTGAGTTAGTGAAGCTTGAGAAAGTAAATAAAACCAAACATGAAAAATCTAAATTAAAACTATTAACATTTAGAACAGAGCCTACTCGGCGAGTGCCGATAGCATACAGATGTCGGATTTGTATATCGTTTAAATATACATGTTTCATTTAACATAAAATTATTGAACGATCGTTGTCACTACAAAATGTTATAACACAAGATGAAAGTACAAAATGAAAGTTAAAGAAAAGTTTAATCCAGATTGGCGCACCATATTCGCTAATACGTTGCGAAGGCATTTCACCATGCAGGTCTCTATGCAAGGCAACCAGTTTTGTGTATGTTCTTCATCAGACGACAGAGAAGGCCCAGCTTATCTTGGGCATGAGAACATATTTCCTGGACCAGCCAGCGTTGGTATTTTACAGGAGAATCCAGATTGACACGGGAGTGCTATTCCAGAAATTTGCTGATCTGGAACTAAGCACCAGATACCATCAATCCAACACTGTTAAATGCTCAGTTACCGAGATAGTGGAAGAAATGTTCGGGCAGGAGACATCAGGATGAGATCTTTGGATCCATATATCCACCCATATACTGGTGCAATTGGTATTGGTTTCCTTCTGATGGATTATAACGCACGAATCATCGAGTAGCTTTATTTCTTGGTTAAAAGCGATTGGAATGGCCAGCATGATCTCCAAACTTGAATCCCATAGAGCATCTGTGGGACTATCTTGGTGGACCGGTTTCTACTTTAAGTCCTTTTCCAAGTTCTGTAGGAAAGCTGAAAAACACCTTACTCTATGTCTGGTTCCCATTTCGGTTACCGAAAACCTAATTGACAGCATTAAAAGTTGATGACGTCTGTGCATTCAAACTAGGAGTGGGCATATCCTACATTAAAATTTTTTTGTCATGTTTCTATGTCATTTTTTACCGCATAAAACTATGATTATTCTTGTTTCCAAGAATGAACTTATACAGCGAGATTGCTTTTTCTTATGTTGTTAAATCTTTTAAGCGTTTTTCTTATGTAAACTTCTGTTGCAATATTAATACTTGTTTTGCGTACATATCATCCAAATTTGGAGTTTTTATATTTTTTAATTAGGTACAAAAAACCGGTTGTTTCCTTATTTTTCGGAGGCCAGTGTACTATAATTTTAACTTTTAATTTAACGTTATATTTCTTGAGGTTAACTAATAAATGTACATAAGCAACTTTTGAAAATATAATAAGAATATATTTTTAATACCAAATGAGAAGAAAATAATGCTTAATTTAACTCAAAAATAGAGCTCTTTATTTAAGTTGGTTTATTTAATTTTTTAAATAAGTTTGTAATAAATAATTTAAAAATTTTTGTAATCAAATAGGTGAGAAGTGCACTTTGGTGTTATTTATTACTCATAAAATCTGGAGAGAAAAGAACAATATTTCAGGTTAAAAATCTACATATTTAATTTGTCACTTAGTTAATAAATTATTCCAGTTTTCATTTTGAAAGAAATATAATAAAAAAATCAGTTTTAATAGAACGCACATTTTTGATACATTTTGTTTCTTTATTTTTCCAAACTGATTAGTTATTTTAAATTAATAAGAACTTTTTTAGTAAGGAAATTTATCTTTAAGAATTCATTAATATTAATGAGTGCATTAATATGTAATCATTATTTTCAAACGTAGAATATACCGTTTTATTTCTTTAGAAAATAACTTCAGATTAAATTTTCTTTTGCTCTGAATTTACTCTTTATTTACTTCATAATTCTTGAACACGTATTAAATTTATGGTGGCAAAGGACTTTTTTACCAAATATAATATTTATAAATTATAAAGATATTTAAAATATACAACCTTGTGTGTGTGTGTGTTAACAGCAAAATATTTCTGATTTTAATCTATGAAAGGAAAGTTATTTCTGATGTTAAAATATCAAGACAAATGAAAAGCAAACTTAAAGTTAATGCAATGTGTACTGTAAATTAGTATGTCACTTATAGAAATATATATATATATATATATATATATATATATATATATATATATATATATATATATATATATATATATATATATATATATATATATATATATTTCTATAAGTGACATACTAATTTTTTCATTCATGTTCAATAATTAATTTTTTTCTATTAAAAAAGCTGACAAACCCTTTTTGTATAAGAAGCCGAGGAATCAGTTTATTCTTTAAAACTATATTTAATTATAAAAAATAATATAGTAAAATTTTTAATAATAAAAAATATTTTTAAAAATATTTTCTTTGAAGGAAAACGAGTGTTTTTAGAGAAAGTAGTTTAATTATGGAACTAATTTACAATGTTACATGTAACTTAATAATAATATTTATATTTATGATAATACACTTCTCTGATAATAACATATTTATAATACTATTTATATTTATGATAATAATATTTATGAACTTCTGAATTTACATGTTAATCAATTTATCTAAGAGTAAATTGCTTAGATTTTAGATGTTGAAAGAAAATTTGTCCAAAGGAATATAATAAGAGATAATTTATTAAACCTTCATCGAATTAACGAGAAATGCTTGTACAGTCATTAGAGATCTGTAGTTTAAAATCTTCAGTACTATATCAAAAAAATATACATAAGTTTAAAAAGTTTTCTGAAAACACATTAACATTAAATTTCCCCTATTAGAACCATTTTATTTAAGTACTTATGCATATTTTAATTTATGCATTAAAGGTGAATTTATTTCTGAATTGCATATCTTTCAGATGTGGAAAGAGGTTTTGTCTGCACTGATTTAAGAGCTAAGATGTATCTAACATTAAACTTCATCCATCCAGATTTCTGATTGAGTGATTTTTTTATTCATATAATAAGTTATTTTCTCTCTGTTAACGTTTTATTTTAACCAGTTTAACAATCCAACAAATACAACATAATAAGCTTGTGTTTAACCACGTACAGTCAAGAGGGTGTGCGTTTGGCGATGTGAGGTTAATAACCCGAGCCAGCACACAGCCTCCTTCACACTAAAAGAGAAATTTTTGCTTATGGTACTGTTAACGTACGTAGTCCCCTTAGCACAAAGGTATTCTATTGGAACTAATATTGAAATTGTTACAAAAAAGCCATACCTGTTCCCATTAGAATATCGCAACTTAAATAGCAAATTAAATAGAAACTCCTACCGAATGGTTTCGCTTTCTTCTTGCTTTGAGATGATTTTAATGCTGTCAAGCTTAGATTCGTTGCGCAAAAAATTTATTTCACAAGTTTGATTTACTGCACAGACAGCGTTTGAATGCTTAATGGATAACAGAATGAATTTAAAAATCATAAAGTAGTACTTTATGATCGAATTATATATATATATATATATATATATATATATATATATATATATATATATATATATATATATATATATATATATATATATATATATATATATATATATATATATATATATATATATATTAAATACAAAGAAAAATATTTAAAATTAAACATAACTCTACAGAAAAGAAAGGAGTTTAGCTTACCAATTGTGACGAAAAAGAAAAGCAAAATCATTTCTGTATATTTCTTTCTACACATTTTCATTTTAATTTAACAAATTATTTTAAACTTTGCATGTCTCTTAAAGCAAGCCCTCATTTAAAGAATAGAAAATGCATCTTTATTTATGGAAATGTTTAGTTCCCTACTCGAATTTTCCGTCCAAAGTCACACGAGTTTAACTGAGCATTGAAAATTTTTTTGTATTTTATTTTTTGCGACTCGTGAAAACAACTTATCATTAAAAAAATTTTTTTTCGAGAAGATAAAATACTGTTGTTATAAATGTTTTTAAACTATTTTTAATACTCATCCGCAATTAGGCAGTTTGTTACGCAGGTGTGTCCGGTGGTTGTGGGTATAATCAAAACAGCCTTTAGTGTAACAATAATTTAATCATTCAAAGTTTAGTTACACACAATACAAACAGAAACACAAAATGAAAAGGATGATTAAAGCACATGTTGCGAGTTCGAAAACAATAGCCTAACTGATTGTCTTTCCTTCTCCCCGCCAGGGGCGCTCTCGGAAAGGAAGAGAGAGAGAGAGAGTGAAGTGTCACAGGCTCCCCCTCTGGCTGCGAAGTCGTCTCGACGAGTAGCCAGGCGAAAAGTTTGACGGTTGCTTACTTCTTGGCAAGTTGTTTGTTTGAGGTGTCTTAGGAGGTCGACCCCTTCTTTTAATAGGATTTGTTGGCACATTTGAGGTTTTGTGGGCTTCTAGGCATGGACGTAGAGCAGATGTGTGATAGGCTCCAAGAGAAATATTGGGTTGGTCCAGGCTGGCAATTTCGTAGCTTGTTGGGGAACGTTGTGCAAGTATAATATACGGTCCATCTCGACGAGGTGCAAATTTGGCTGTTATCTTTTTTGCTTTGTTGCTATGAGGATGTAAGGTTACCCATACTTGATCTCCAGGTTTGAACTGGTGACCTTTTCTTCTATCCTGATCAGCATATTTCTTCCTTTGATCTTGTTTTTGTTCAACAATGTCTTTAATCTCTTTTGAAATATTTGCAAATTTTCTCAAATATGGAGTTATTTCCGCTACGAAGTTGTCATTGTGAATAACTGTGCGCAAATCATGTTGGATATCATCAGGGGTTCTAAGTTCTCTTCCGAATTGTAGAAACGCAGCCGTGTGTTCTGTCGAGTCACATACAGCTGTGTTCAATGCAAAACGTATTGTCGGAAGTTTTTGTACCCATTCAGTGTGCTTGTCTCCAACCAAAATTGCCAATCTCGGTTTGAGATCTCTATTCTTCCGCTCAACAGGATTAGCTTGTGGGCAATAAACTGGAGTAAGTATTTGTTTTATGTCAAGAAGATGACAAACCTGTTGAAGAACTGCACTGACAAACTGTGAACCATTGTCACTTATCAGTCTTCTTGGAATTCCGAAACGCAGGAATACTTCTTCCATCAACACAGTAGCACACTCTCTCGCGGTAGCGTTTTTCAGTGCGAAAAGTTCTACCCATTTTGTTGCAGTATCTTCCACAATGAAAATCCATTTTTTCCCTTCTGGGGACTCAGGCAAGGGACCAAACAAGTCGATTGCCAAAGTTTCAAAACGTTGTGAGTAGATTGGAGTTCTCAATAAGCCTGCAGGTTTTTGATTTGATGGTTTGAACCTATTACAATCAAGGCAATTTTTAACATAGTTTGTAATATATTTTCGCATTCCTGGGAAATAATATCTCTTAGAAACTCTTTGATATGTACCATCTGCACCATAATGGCCTGCTGTTGGAGCATCATGATGTTCTTTCAGTACTCTTTCACGCTCATGATTAGGAACTACTAATTGTGCTTCCTCCGAGTCAGATTCTTCGGAATAATGATATAATACACCTTGATTCATAATATAACCTCTTTGAGTCCAATTTGCAAAATTTTCGTCTTTTGAATTACTTTCAAAACTATCTATTATTTTCTTTACATCGCCATCCTTCATTTGTTCTGCACGCAGATCGCTTGCTGTTTTGGCGGGCAAATCAACGATAATTGTGCAGATTTCGCAGGTTGCTCTTTCATGTACACAATTTGGGCGGGAAAGCATATCAGCAATGACGTTCGCTTTACCCGGAATGTATTCTATTTTAAGGTTGTAAGATTGTAATTGCAATGCCCATCTTGCAAGACGACCTGTGGGAGATTTGAGGCTTAAGAGCCATTTTAAAGGTTGGTGGTCAGATGCCACAGTAACTTCTGAACCTTCGATATATCCTCTAAACTTCTCAAGGGCCCAGATCACTGCAAGCGCTTCTCTTTCCGTTGTGGAATAGTTACGTTCAGCCGACGTCAGTAAACGGCTTGCATATTCTATCGGGTGCTCTTCAGGACCTTGTCCTTGTAGTAAGACAGCTCCCAAAGCATAATTTGACGCATCTGATCTTATTACAAAAGGTTTTGATTCATCCATTTGTTTTAAAATTGGTGGTGAAATCAAACATTTCTTAAGAAATTCAAATGCACTTTGCTCTTTTTCACCCCACATCCAAGTAGTTCGCTTTTTAGTGAGATTGCTTAAGGGATAAGAAATCTCAGCAAATTGAGGAATGTAGCGTCTATACCAGCTGCATGTTTGCAAAAATGATTGCACCTGTTTTACATTCTTTGGGGAGGGAATACTAATAATTGCTTCCACTTTAGCTGGGTCTACCTCAATACCGGAGTTGGTTATATAATGCCCAAGGTATTTAACTTTGGCACAAGAAAAATTGCATTTCTCACGATTAGCTCGTAAATTAAACAGCTTGAGTCTTTCAAATACTAAACGTAAGTCTTGGATGTGACTCTCGAAAGTGGGAGACAATACTATGATATCATCTAAGTAAGCAAGCGTATTAACCTTTAGTCCATTTCGAAAAATGTCCATTAGACGCTGGAATGTAGCTGGTGCTGTTTTAAGTCCGAAAGGCATTCTGTTGAACCTAAAGACACCAAGTTGGCATACAAAAGCAGTTTTGTCTTTGTCCTGCGGACGTACATTAATTTGATAATAACCAGATCGCAAATCTATAGTGGTCATAAAAGAGGTTTGTTTAGCATTGTGCAGAAGATCATCCATTCGTGGTAACGGATATGGATCTGATTTGGTGACAGCATTGAGCTTACGGTAGTCGATGCAAAGTCTAAATTCACCATTTGGTTTAGGTATGAGCACTACTGGTGATGCATATGCTGAATCGCATTCTTCTATTATCCCTAAGGCAAGAAGCTTTTCAATTTCCTTTCTCAAGATATCTTTTCTGGCTGGAGAGAGTCGATAGGGAGGTGAAGCAATTGGAGCTGAATCCCCTGTATCGATTCGGTGTTCGATATAAGTTGTTGCTTCTCCCCCTTGTTGGAAGATATTTTCATACTCCTTCAACAAAGCATTAAGTTGTCTCCTCTGGTTGGAGTTGAGATTTTCCCCTTCATCTGATCGAAGGAACATTGAGTTTTCATCACTCTTACTCCCAATGAAATTAGAACATTGTTTTGCAAATTCTGTTTGAAGTATAAAAGAATTTTCTGGAAGAGTGGTATTTAAGTCTATGAAGGAATTGTCTTCAGATAGATCTTCCCACTGTTTCGTTGGATTAGTATTTGTTTCAATTTCAGAGGAATGATCTTGAGAATCTGGTTGGAGTAAACCACAATTCACTGGAACATCGAGTTTGGCAAATGAGAAAGTTTTATGCGGTCTATCACTAAAGTGCCACGAGTGTTCTTTAAGATTTAGAACGATCCCTGTTTTCTCTATAAAGTCGATTCCAAGTAGAGTATTATTTCTCTGTGCGTCTGGAATAGCAAAAATTGGTACTGAAAATCTTCTTCTCTGTATCCAGACCTTAACGAAGGCTTTGTGTACTTCCTTTTTTGAATGGCTGCCATCTGCTAAAGTTATGTCGAGGACTGATTTTTGGAAATGTATTCCTTGTTCTCTAAGAAGGTGGTAGAGAGTTTCACCAGCTATAGTATGAGTTGCAGCCGTGTCCACATAAGCTGTACCCCACATTCCATTGATGTTTATATTTAATATTGCCATCTGGTTGGATGTTGAGAGACTGTTCAACTTTATACTGTGAAAACGAGCGGGATTCTTTTCAGATTTGGAACAATTCGGACAGTTTGATTTAATATAGCCAGGCGTACGACAATTATAGCAAAAAACGGGAGAAGGTTTGTCCTGCTTAAGCTGGTCGATATTTCCGCCTTTAACGTTTTTTCCAACAGAGTTGAATCTGGGATATTCTTCTCTGGTTTTGGGGAATTGTTTCTTATTGATGACTGATGGTCCTTCTTTATTAGCTTTGTGACGAAGATTGTCGTATGCATCGAGTTTTTCTACCAAATCAGTTGGAGAAGTGATGTCACCCCATTCATCCAAAAAGTGTTCTTTAAATTCAGGAGGGCATTTTTTCTTGATCTGATCGGTTATCATAAGGTCTTTCAATTTTTCAAACGTGTCTACTTTTCCTTCTTTTATCCAATTTTCAAAATAGTTTTGAATTTCAAAATAAAAGTCATTCCATGTACTATCCGGATTCTTTTTATGTGTCACAAATAGGTGACGGAAACGTTCAGCGCTTAATTTGAATCTTTTTAACAAGATCTCTTTTATATAGTTGTAATTTTCAGCTTTTTCTTCTGGCTCGCGGGCGATTATTTTTGTCACATCACTTGGAAGAACTCCAACTAGGTAAGCGATCCATTGATTTTCAGGAATCTTTAGAAACTTTAACTGTCTCTCAAAAAGATTGAGAAATAAAGAGATGTCGTCTTCTTTTGCATTAAAGTTAGGAATTAACTTTTTTAACTCAAGTTTTGGTAGATCATTTGATTGAATGGGTAATACCGGCGATAGCGAAGACAACTTTTGGACTTCAAGTTGTAGCTTGAGAACTTCAAGTTCATGGGCTCTTTCTTTTTCTATTCTGGCTTCCTCTATTTGTTTTTCTTGTGTTATACGTTCAGTTGCTAATCTCTCCTGCTCTTCTTTTGATACTCTTTCTTCAATAATACTGGATAATAAGTTTTTCGTTAATTCCTCATCATACTTGTCAGATTTGACGATTAAATCCTTTAGCTGGATTACTTTCATTTTGTTCCCAATATCCAAGCCCAATTCCTCAGCCAACAATATCAAATCTTCTTTTCGACCTTTTGCGAGATATGCCATCTTAAGTCTATCGTAGAAAGTTTCTAATTTCGAAAGTCTTAAATGTCTATTAAAGTTTGAGGATAAATGAAAACATAATGATTCTTGTAAATATCTTACAATTCCGAGCAAAATTTAAACTCACTGTACTTAAATTGGTTAAAATAATTTTACTTAGATTATTTTCACTACAGAATAAAACTATAGTTCAAAGTAATTTTAACATATTAATCATTGACACATTTTAAAATTGCAAAGTCACTAGAAATGTTTTATGCAAAACTCCCTTAAACCAACTTTTGTGATAACAATTGTAAATAGAATAATTAATAAGTGAAAACCAAATTCACAAAGTAAAAGTCTTGCACATCAATTATGAAAATTTACCCAAGAAATCAAATTTCAATCACTAAAATAAATAACTATGTAAAAATCTTATTTGATAATTGAAAAAGCAATAATTACTTATGACAAATATTACTTATGATAACATAATTTTATACATATACGTATATTCAGTAAACTTAGTGAACACTTTCGATTTCATTTTTAAATTGCAAAACAATTTACCATAGTTTAAAACTCTTGTACCATTTATTCTGATACAGTATATGGCAATCAATAAAATATAATTTAAACTCAATTTATATAAGTATTCAAACAGCAAATAACACCTATGAGTATTGTTTTCTATAATCGAAAGTAACTTCAATTATTCTAAAATGAATCATGTAAAAATAACACTATATAGATTTATATATTGATCAATAACACGAAATCATTCTAAATAAAACACTTAAAATATATTCAATATTCACAAGTTCTAGCAATATTTAATTTATCAATTAAAATTCAATAATTAGAATGTATGTGAATACATTGAAAACTACATTATTTTCATGAAACAATCAATCATACATACAATATATTTGTGTTTCGTAAAACCTTTTTAATATTCTTTCAGAAATAAAATAATATACATTTATATATTTCAAATCGTGATGACAAAAAATCTATCCTTTCAAATAAAAAGAAAAAAATCAAACAATTATTAATTCCATGTGAAGATAGGAAAAAAATACACATCTTAAGCTAATGCTATTTTCAAAATTTTAATTTATTTATGTATTTTAGACTGAACGAAAACACAAATGTAAACATTACCAAGGATTTGGCAAATACAGTTTGATATCAAATAGAATATTTGTTCTAATTTAGAACACACACCATAAATTAACAATTTCTGGTTTGCCGGAAAGGCTTCTAAAATACAATTTCAACACAATAATATTAAAATGATTTATTTCAAATCTATTCGAAATGAAGAAAGAAAAATAACTTTTTAGAACAACATTTTACTTTCAAGGACACTGTTCATTCAGAAAACGATGAGTAAGCTATCTCTTTCTTTTTTTATGTCTATCACTAACTTTAGAAAAGAAAGCGAGTATCAAACTAAACAATTAAATTTAGTTTTTTTTTATTTTTTATTATTAAACTGTGATCAGCAATTTCAATAGTAGTTATGATTCCTTTTAAAATTGATCACACAAGTTAAATTATTTTATAATAACACTTTCAAATTTAGGAAAAAATATTAACATCACAGTACCTTTTAATGACTTTTGTTTTCGGGATGAAAACCAACTATACCTTAAAATCAGATTTTCAGGATGAAAATACTGTTCAAGTAACACAGGAAATGCAGGACTTACTATTCGATCATATACTCAGAGTAGTTTTGATTCGATTCGCCTGAAATAAAACATGAGCCAAGCTTTTGTTTTCGATAACTTAGAATAGGTCTCTGTTTGTAATAAAGGCTATAATTTTGAAAAGCGGTTGGGCGCCAATGTGTCCGGTGGTTGTGGGTATAATCAAAACAGCCTTTAGTGTAACAATAATTTAATCATTCAAAGTTTAGTTACACACAATACAAACAGAAACACAAAATGAAAAGGATGATTAAAGCACATGTTGCGAGTTCGAAAACAATAGCCTAACTGATTGTCTTTCCTTCTCCCCGCCAGGGGCGCTCTCGGAAAGGAAGAGAGAGAGAGAGAGTGAAGTGTCACACAGGTGAATTTTACATATAAAATATCGATAATGGTTTCAGGATACCATCCCACTATTTGAATTGGAAGGTCCAAAGTTCGATCATAACCACCGAGAGGATTTTTAATTTCTGTTACATTGTTGCATATGTCGAGATGAGTGCTTGAGATATTTCCAGTTTTTACTCTTGTGGATCATGAATGTGAGATAGTAACTGCAAATATTCTCCCAAAACTAAATAATGAGCATTTATTTATCATATTTACAACAGCTTCTACGCTTTCAAGTTACTTGCTGCATATGAAGAAATTTAGATATTTTGTTCCAAATAGAAAATTTTTAAAATGTGTACTAAAAGCAAATACATTTATGTAATTCAAAAAAAAAATAGCGAACTGTTTTTGTCTAAAAATTTATTGATCTCTATTCTAAAGCTCTTAAAATTAATATCTGAAAATATCATAACTGATCAGGGGTTGTACTTTTAAAAAATGTAGCAGTTTAAATCATTCATGTATACATATGTAATAACATAATATATTTTCGATATTTATATTAACAATTTCTAAATCAACAAAAAATGATGGAAAACTAATAATTTCTAAACCAACAAATAATGAACAATATCATATATTTAAAACAGCTTATTAAAGCTAATTAAAATCAATAAAGCACAGCAGAAACTGTTAATAAATTTCATTTAACTGGGCAGTAAAGTAGTTAACTTCAATGCTATTTCCGTCATTTAAAATACCACAGAAATCTATTTTTCTCACTTTAAGTTCTTAAAAGCTCAATCTAGCTTTGTTTTCAGTTTTCTATTGTCTGGTTTTGTTTTGCTGAAACTAACAAATCTCCGCTTGTTTTGGAACTGATCCACAGATTCATTTTGCGTATGCTAATGAAATCGAAGGCAGACATTTCCCGATCTCTTTTATCTGTAAAAATTGTTTTGTCTAGAATAAAAATTTCATTTGTAGCCAATATTTCGATGGATTTAAATGTACATATTTCTTTAGTTCTTTAAATTTAGGATAAAATGTTTTTGATCTTAACTTCTTTAATTTTAAAAATGTGTTAAAACTATTATAGTATTTCAAAATTCATTAAAGTTAATTTATTGTCTTTCTGTTTTTTGTTTTGCTTTAATTTGTTTAATTTAAAATATGTTTTTACTAAAATTACAAAATTTAAAGTTAATTTTTTTCAGGAAATAATGTAAATTTTTCGTCAAATTTCCTCATTTATTGATAGTTAATTCTTAAGAGACTTTTATGGGAACAATATAAAATAATATCCTTGTTTAATATCTTGTCTGCGACACAAATTTAAGAACGAATGCAATGAGACTTATATTATTAGTTTGTTTGCTTCAGGCTAATTTAATGCTTAACATCATTTGTAATTAATTAGAACTGTAATAAATGCTGATGTATATATGATTTCTTTGATGTTATTTATGTCGCAATGCTCACATATGCGATCTTTGCTTGTTTAAACAACAAAGGTATGTGTGGTTCTTTTGAACTTTTAAAATTGTAACTTATGTCTAACAACAAGGATATATTATGCTCATAATCGAAAACGTATTGGAATATGTATGCACAACATATGGGAAATCTCTATTCCTTTTTCTTTTTCGTTCTTTGTATGATATCAGATACTTTTCTTTTTACAAATGTAATTTTTTATTAAAGAATAAATATGCTTAAAATTTTTTTCTGAGCTTCTTTAAATAGTTTTTGGCCTTAATAATAAGCATGTTTTCGGTTTTCCCAATATAATCTCGATCATAAATGGATTGGAATGTAGTAAAAGTTATATTGAATTCAATACATCACATGATTTTGTACACTAAAGGGAATTTTCAAACATTTGTCTCTTCATTCGATGTTTTTACTTGATCTGTATCAGAAATCTCATATCATGGTGGAAAACAGTGTTTTATACAAAGCTTAGTAAATAGACAATATCTTTAAAAATATTAGATATAATATCGCAATTTTTTTCTAAAAGCTGTGTACGCGTTTTCCACTGGAAGTCATAGTGACGAAAAAAAAATGCTATGCTTTAATGGCTATGTAAGCAAATATTATGTGAATATGATTAATTTATAGGAAAATTTCTGTTACTTGGAAAAGTCAATAATTTATGAGCTACGTGAGCTATTAGATATTCATGATTTTCTTTTTTCGAAAGCGTGTATTGTAATGACAAAAATTTCTTTGATAAAATGATTAAAGATAAATAAGTAATTACAGAGTCTTTCCCGGAATTTTGTGTGTGAGTTCCCCATTTTCATTAAAAATTAATTCTTCATATAGACTAAGCTCGCGATAATTTTTTTAATTAAGATGTATAAAAAGATAGCAAATTAAAGCATTATAAAAAATAAAAAGTTTTGTTTCATAATAAAGTATATTAATCTGCAAAAATTTATTATGCGAGTTTTTTTCTTTTTTAGTAGATAAATATGAATACATTTACAAATATTATACTATTATTTTCATTATTTAATTTTTTTAGTAAAATTTGACTTATAATGCATATAAGTTATGATAGATTTTCTTAACTGATGACGTTTTTCGTGAGAAGAAAGGAAACATTCATGACTAAAATGAAATATTAAACGACTATTTTTGAATATTTCATTTATCAGATGCAGTGCAAGAGCAGACGGTGCATAACATTGTGAGACGTTAAGGCAGCAGTCAACAAAACTTTAATGCTGTTTCTTTGGAAAAAAAATTCCTATTGATGAAATCAAAAATTGCATGAAAAATTATATTTCATTGTTATATGTATCAGAATATTAAATATATTCCATCATTGATTTAGATTTTAACATCAGTGAAAATAGGGCAGACTATTTACTTGATTTGAATCAGCTTAGTAATAAAAGATAACATACTTATTTATAATCATACAAAATGGTCCATTAAAATCTGATTTTAATAATAAATAAAAATAAATAAGTCTTTCCTTCGAATTTGCATCAAATAAATAAAAAAATTCCATCATGTAGGAAGAAAAATTTATTTTAAATATTTTTTCCCTGATAGTAATCTCAATCTTTAAATTTTCTTAACAATTTCTGCAATAAAAGTAATTTCAACAAAGAACTACAACTTAAAGTGGATTCAAAACCATTACAAGCGTTCAAAACCGGAATCCAACCGACATTCTGCTAAATTGAAAGCCAGATTACTTACTAACTATTCAGCTGAATGCTGAGTTTTCCGTTTAAGTAAAATCATGTCTTAAAAATATGAACTAATATAGCGAAATTATAGACAGATGTGAAAGTCATAAAATATCATTTCTTTCAATTTGGTGTGTCTAATTATTATTATTATTTTATTTTTTAAGTTAATATATTTAATTTGTGCAAGTATGAAGCAAAATTTATCCTCAAATTAAAAAATATGCATTTATTATTACACTCTTGGTTTTTATAACAGTTAACTAAATCTATAACCATGGTATGACAGTTTATAGCCTCTAATCCTTTATAATTATTCCCCAAAAAATTAAATTTAGTTATTGCGATAAATTTCAATATGTTTGTTTCTGCAGATCAAACCCTTTTAACTGATTGTAATTTTGAAGCACTGTCAAGTGACGAAGTAGACATCTGAAATGGCACTATTTCCTCTATTTTGCTCCTCCATCTACGAAGAATCATTGAACTCTACATTAGTATAAATATGCTTCCGCAATCTGATGTTAAGCATCGAACCACCTGCTTCTTGAACATGAGAACGACTTTCTTCCGACTAAGATACCGCAACCAAAAATTAAATTGCAACGTATCTAACAATATTAGGAGCCGTTGAATTTTGTTACCACATGAAAACGCAGTTAAGTAAGCAATGTAATTTTTTGTTTATTATCATTTCAGCAAAAATTTTTTTTCTTTCAAACCATACTTATAAATATCTATAATATATAAAGTTCAAAAAATAATTATATTTCATAAGTACTCTGAATATTATTATTGTAAAATAAAGAAAGGAAGAAAAAAGAATAATTTTAAGGAGCAAATGTAATAATATTTATTAAATAAAATCTCAGAAAATTAAAAATCAAAGTATTTTACAGCAATTTCATACATAACACTTCAAATTAGAATAAATCTACCTATTTTAACAGTTAACAAGAAGATTAAAATTATTATAATATTTAAGCAATTACATAAGTATATCAACCAGTAAATTTCTTATCAATATGAGTACAACGATTTCAACAAATAATCATTTAAACAATATTCCAATTATGAGATCTAACAATCTGGAGTGATTCATTAATTCATCAAATCACAAATCCAACCTCTTGACATTGGGAAAAAACATTTATTCAAACTAGCAAATTAATATAGTTTGCATTCATTTATCTAAACATATAAAAAATTTATGTAAGATTTAAAAAAAAAAACACAACAATAATGTGTGTGAACATAATACATTAACAAATATATAATGGTATTGAGAATCCAAAGAATGTAAAGATTAAAATAGATCTTTAAACTAATTTTAGACTTTAAATTAGTTTTTCCGGTTATTTTATGGAAATAATCTGAGGATTTGGCGAAAATATTGAAGATCCAAAATTAAAATCTATTTTAGTTTCTTCATTTTTATATTTTTATATTCTGTGACAGTCTTCATTAAATCTAAAAAAATCCTATTTAAGTAAAGCAAAATTCGTGTGGTAGAAAATCTAGAATACAATTTTTGAGGAAGAAACTTTGACCCATTAACTACTACAGCAAATTTCTTTCAAGTGAATTAAAGGCCTGAGCTGCAATGGAGTCAATTCATCACCAGGCGGCGCTACTGCTCTTGGTACTTGTCATGGGACAAATTCCAAACGTAGATTATTTACATTATATTATAGTGTGTATTTTCATGTTTAATTTTGTAAATATACAATTTAATTTTATCCAGTAAATTGGTAGCAATGCTTTTTAATTTTTACACACATTTAATAATAAAGAAACGTTAAATATTTATACACATTTTTCAAATTCTTCTACGTTTAATAGTCTGAATATTTTCCACAAATGAATGAAAAACGTAGTATTTTGACAAAGAATAAAATATTTATTATGGAAAGAGAAATTTGTAATCAGAATTATTTTATAAGAAATGATAGATGATAATAAAGCAATTTCTATATCATTGATAACTGTCAAAATAACCACTTTAATTTAATCATCTCATTTTACTTTACCAATATTTTAAAAAATTAACTTCACAGAAATGCTTGTCATTGAAGACAAAATGGTGATAAATTGGAGAATAACGAAGAAAACGGTGAAATAAATATCAGTCTAGAACTACTTGTAACCTATTAGATTCAAATTTAATAGAGTTTATGCAGCGGATGTATCTGACAAACAAAATAAAAAATTGTCAAGCATACTTGACATGTGACTTTGACGTCACATGAAGTGAGTCAATTATTACTTAACGCTTGACTTCCACAAATGCCACGTGCATTATGAGTTTGAATCAGCAGGTGACGAGAACAACATTTCAGCTGTAATTTTCTTGTTTATTTTACGATATCGGAAGGATATAAGAGGTTACACAGGAAATGGCTCAGAACAATCCAAACAACCTAATTAAGGAGTTCATTTCATAAAATAATAATCGTAGAAAAGTAAAAATAAAGTTTATTATAAAAAATAATTTATAGAATAATATCAGACTGCTTTTACCAATTTGCAACCAAAAACTCAAATGTATTAATTAACATTTTTAAAATCAAGTGACTAACTATTCTAAATAGTAATATTAAATTGGCAATATTTATCCGATTTCAAATTCTAAACTCTTTAAAGATCAATTGTAATTGATCTTTAAGGCATTCAGATTCTCAACGATACCAATTTTTCAAGGATATTCAAGAAAAAGGTATTTTATTGGTTCAAGGCGAATATGAGAACACCCCTAAAAAGCTACAATGTCGATAGTTCACAATAAGCATCTTACATTTACAGAAAATTTATACTAGCACATTAATAATTGCAATAATTTTCATATATTAACAGTAAATTCCATGATATGTGCAGGTAATTGATTCTATTATATAACTATATATTTAGAATTGAAGTTCTCTTCGCAGATAATAACACAGTTCTTAAAATATAATTCATACTACTTTCAAAAGATATGTTTTCTCCAACAAATAAATGTCTCTCATTGTTTATATAGACTCTAAAAAGTTTAACTATTTTCCAATAGATGACTCTTTTCTCAAATTTTAATGAATATTTAAAGACTAGAAGTTACATATGAAGTTATATCACCAGGAAATCAAAGTTTTGATTTTATTTTAATGAATTTTTGCAGATGAAGATTGAAAAGAGTTAGAAATATTGCATCGTTCTTCGCTAAAATCACCAAAAAATCTTCTATCATGGTATCTTGGTGATAAATTAAGACTAGTTGAAGAATGGACTAGACATATTTTAAAAGTTATGACTAGATATCTGCAGAATTTTCCAACTCTGCTTTCGGGTGGCAGATGCTGTTGAAAGCAACCCAACAAAATATATTATTTATATTTTTTTCAAACTTGTGAAAGATGATTTTTCTCTAGGCTTCACTTTTGAATTCAAAAATTTAGACCATTCAACGTCTTTAATTTTTGGGTGTATCCGTGGCCTATGTGCGTAAATATCTCAAGTTCATCGACAGTTATTTGTTCAACCCATTTCGCTGAGTATTTTTTAAAAACAAGCATTTTGATACCCATAAACTTGGTATCTTTCTCAGAGCTTTAATTATGAAATTAGACGCTCTTGAGTAGTATCGTTCGTCATCCACTGAGAATCCATTCACTGACGTCATCTACTGAGACTCCATTTATTGACGTCATTCACAGAGAGTTGTCCCTTATTGGTTGTTCAAAAAGACCAACAAGACTGATATTTTCATTGGATTCTTCTCCTGATACTTCTTCGTCTTCATCAATTAACACTGCCGTGTATTTTACAGCTACTTCCATATCTAAAGATAAAAATAAATTAATAAATCAGCGAAGGTTTATTATTATTACTAATTTAAACACCTACAGTAACAACTAAGATTAAATTTCATTAAGGTAATCATCAATTATTTTTAATTAATAATTCGCATGTAGAATAGTTATCAAATCTCATCAGAAAATTAAATACTTATAATTTTGTAATATGTTAATTTTGTACATTAATTGTGCACCTACTGTACAAATATTTTTTCACAGAGATATTTGAAAGCAAAACTATGTAAATTTTGTCATTAAAATAAAAATGAAAAAAAACTTCGTCATTCCATTTAAATATAAATCTTGAAGATAAATGTAAATTGCAAAATAAAATAAGATTTTTTACTCGTAAACGCTTTAAATTAAATTTAATAATTTAAGTGAAATGCAAACTAAATTTAAAATGCTAGGTTTTATGTTCATGTATTTCATTTACTTAAAATGTTAAATAACTTTTAAGAATTAATTTGAACAAATAATTTTTTTAAGGATTTTAATATTGCCAACTCAAAATGCATTGATTATTCATTTATTTCACTTACTTAAAATGGTAAAAAAATTTTAATAATTAGTTTAAATGAATAAATTGTTTTTAGTGATTGGAATATTGTCATAAAAATGCGTTGAAATTATTGACATAGATTAACCGAAACAATGGAATGAAAAACTCAAAAATAAGAAATTAATTTCCGGTATTTTTCTGCGTTTAATTTCAATATCAAATTTAATAATCTTTCACCTATTTGTTATATATATTTGCGCATCACATTGTTTTTTTTTTTCATTAAAATTTTAAAACCTTTCCCTTTTGAAATTTTGAACAATCGCTTTCAGAATAATTAGTATTACATTGATAAAGTACAAAATCTTGATTATTGATGTTCAAATTTATATGAAGTTAAAATTCGAGTATTGGATAAACCCAGTTAAAATAGTATTATGTTTGAAGCAAATCAAATAAATAAGTTGAAGACACAAAAATATATTTCGAGATGAGAAAATAAAAAATAAAAAATGAAATGAGGAATGTCAACAACATATTTTTCTCATTTCTTATAAACAAGAAAACAAATTGAAATTAGTAAAAAAAATCCAGGTTATTTCTGTATAAATGAGAAACAAAATAAATAAATAAAGCGAAAAAAATGAAGAAAGCAAATTAAATTCTCTAAAAAGTAAAAAGTGAAGAACAGATAATTGAAAGGTAAACAATAAATAAAAGAAGTAAAATAAAAAGTGAAGATAATCATTAGCTCACATAGTTATAAATGGGAAACAAAGAATATATTTAGTGAACGATGACGATGAAATCTGCATTAATTGTTTGGATAGTCCATAAAACAAAAACACTCCGTTTTTGAAGAAAATGAAAAATATCAAAAGATTAAAATAACTAAGCTAATTAAAATAGCAAAGCTATAAGAAGGCTTCTGTGATAAAACCATTTTAAGGAAGGCATGGATAACCAGCTCCCATGTTTGTTTGAAAGGAAAGCAATACTTGCAACATTTTTATTGTTAAGCAGTTTAAACTGTGGCGATCTACAAAAAAAAGTCGCCAAAACTTTTAGCAATTTCGATACATCTTTAAATTATTATAAAATATTATTCTATGACCAAATATTTTACACAATATTTAATGGGAGAATTCATGCAAATAGTGACCAATAACGCAATGCTGAATTATCTTTGGAAGATTATCTTTGGATAAAGCATATAGGAGTTACAAATGCTAAATCATTGGCCGAAAGTGTATATTCCTAAAAATTTTGATTACTATAACATAATTTGATTGAAGTATAAATTAAGCGGGTTTTGGATTTCTAAAAAATTCTGTTGGTGAGAAATCTATTTCTTATTGATATTTTCAATGTAGATAATACAAGAACAATAAAATATTAATTTTGATAAATAAAAATGAATAAATTTGGAATACATGTAGCATCAAACTTTTAATATTCAAAGTCAGTTTTCAAAATTTCACCAGTCTGCGAGATATACACTGCTGGCCATCCAAACTGCAACACCAAGAAAGACAAGAGATATCACAACAAAATTTATTTTATGGATAACATGTTGACAAAGTATAAAATAATTAAATTTATAGACTTTTGTGAATGTGACTCCTGCCAAAATCAGTAGTCAGAGTAGCCGCCATTGCTGGAGATCACCGCAGCCACACCCCTCAGCATTGATTCAAAGAGACTTTGAATGTGTTCTTGGGGTATAGCAGACCATGCAGCCTCCACACGTTGCTAAAGTTGATCTAGTGTGGCAGTTGGGGATGCAATCTGGGTCAATCATTGAGAAACCATGAACCACATGTTTTTTATCGGCGAAAGATCCGAAGAGCGAGCCGACCAGGGAAACAATTCAATCTGGCTTTTGACTGAGAACCATTGGACAATGCGTACCACGAGTGGCCGAGCATTATCCTGTTGAAATATTGCTGTGGACAAGTCCTGAAAGTAAGGAAGGACAACTGGCTCCAACACCACGGAGATGTAGCGCTGGCTGTTTAAAGCACCAGCAATGCGTTCTAGAGAAGTGCGAGATTGACATCCAATATCTCCCCATACTATATAGACTTAAAGAAAACACATATAATACCCGGTGCAGGATTAGTGTGGTGGTGCATAACACAGGTGTTCAACATCCTCCCTACACGGTGTCTTCAGACTCAAATATGACCATCGGTGGAAGCGTGACTCGCCAGTAAAGACAATTTCATTCCATTCTGCCGTCTACATCCTTCTTTCATCGCAGTATTGGCGGTGGTAACGTCTGTGGTGATGCGTCAAGGGTAGACGAAGCAATGGACGTCTTGCAGATAGACCATTCTGCTGTAAACGTATTCGAATGGTATGCGCAGACACTGGATGATGCGCTACAAACTGAATGTGCTGTGGCTGAGCGATCCGTCACTGCCATGTCAACAATTTGCCAGTCATCACGTAAAGTGGTGCACTGAGGTGGATGTGATTGAACACGTCTGTCCGTCGTACCCTCCTGTATCCAATGATCACATATACGCATTACAGTTGTTTGGTTTCGTCCAACACGACTACCGATTTCCCTGAAAGATAATCCACAATCTCGGTAGGTCACTATCCTTCCTCTGACGAACTCGGATACTTGATAAAAAATGATCGCTGTTTTCTATGAGTCATAATTGATCGTTTTCTTTTTAAAAAAAACTCCAAGAAAAACACAATTGCCGAACTTGAAATCGTCGAAATCTCTAAGCTTTAAATAGCGCTTTGAAGTGGCGCCACAGGCGTGCGTGATGTGCGTCTGCGCTGAAATTCAAACTATTTCCATATCTCACCTACCCTAATGACTGTTGTAAATTTAATATAATTTGCAGGTTTCCTTCAATGTGTTGCATTTACGGTGGCCAGCAGTGTATATTTTTCGTTATATAAAGGGTCTTTACTTGCTTAAAAACAAATAATTTGTTTAAAATTCATTAAAATGAGCTTGGAATGAAATGACATATTTAAATAAATGTTTACCTGTCATTGGTATTTCTACTGGTAATTTAGCTTTCAGTTTAGGAACAAAATCCATGTATTCCTGAAAAAAAAATTATGTAAGTTTCAATATACAACACATAAATTTTCATTGAATTTAGTTTCGAATTATACGAGCAAAGATATGTCAAATATGTTTGTGTCCTGTATTTTCCATTTACGATTGTGATAATCACCTCTGTCATAAAATGCATGTGAAATGTGCAATCATTTCTTAAAACTAAACAAGCGAAGAAGAAAAGCTAAGCTCAGATTAGAAGTTCAATTGAAAAACAACAAACAGTTCCCATAAAATGAGCTAAAATAAGCTGCATTCTCATAGAGGTCTTCAAGGATTCCATAGGTATGATGACAAAGAAGATATCTGTATATATTTAATTATTTTCGAATACCAGGCACATGTTACTCATTTATGCATAGGTTTAAGGCTTACATATTAGTTAGGCATATTGTTATATGAAACTGCACGGGAACAAAAAAAAAAAAAAAAGCACAGAGTTGTGTTATATGAAAGGTTTTAATTAAAAAAGAGGATTTCAAACACTGCTCGTAAGACATTAACAGTAAAAGGACATTACATGTGTAAATTAATATTGCGAATGTTATAATTATTTTTATGGATGGATCAATAGTCATAAAAGTTATACTTTCGAAATGTTGAGAGAAATAAGCCTATATTTGATGAGATTAAAAATAACACGCCATAAAAATTTAAAGAATTCTATTTCGATGGGAAAAATTGGTAGTATCAAGAATCTACTTCATTCGGAGGAATATTCAGGGAAATTTAGATGAAAGAAGTGTGTAATATCAGCAATCAATTTCATTTGGCAAGTAAATTAGAAAACTCTAGAATTTTATTTTGGTGAAAAAAATGGGTAGTATCAATTTCGTTAAAAGGAGAAATCAGAAAAATTTGAAAAAAAACTATCAAACCCAAAATTAATTATAATATAATGAAAAATAAAACTTTTCAATATGAAAACCAAAAATGATATAGCATACTTCATAGATATGTGGAGCATGATAATAATCATAGAAGCAAAAATTTAAAGCAGAGAGTTGTTGAGCCAGTTTTTAAGGACCTCTTTGTTATCGAAGGTAACGCTCGTAACGATGGTTTGACAAGGAGTGAAAGAGATGGTAATCGGATCGGGGCAAGGCCGGTGAATACGGCGGATGCTGAGGGACCTCCTATTCGAGCTCTTCGAATGTGGCTTTGACGATTGTGCAACATCGGACCTGGCGTTGTCATGAAGGAGTATGGTTTGACCATGTCGAACAGGTCTTTTCAGTCGAATAGCCTCACTCACGCGGTGTAGCTGGGCAATGTTAGAGCTCCTTGTTGACTGTGGCATTTTTTTCGAGCATTTCCCAGTGCACTAAGCGGTCCTTAAAAACTGGCTCAACGACTTCTTTGACACCAGAATAGGCGATTTTTGGCGGAACGACATCAGAATATTGGTCGAGAGGTGGGAAGAGGTTTTAAACAGCAACGACGAATATATAATTGATTAACTTATTGATGTAATTATTGCTTTTTGTTAAAATAAAAGTCTTTGGTAAAAACGCTACGAACTTATTCCCCAACCTAATATTACAATTTTTAAAAATAATATAATTTGCATTATAATTGGAAATGAGTATATTTGCCATTTTAAAACCAATTTTAATTTTGAATATTGGCGACAATTAATTTGCTTCCTATACGATAAACTCATAGAAAATTTTGACTATCTATCTAAAATTGTTTTAAACTAAATCAGATAGTTTAATGACGCAAATTTATATTTTCCGGCCAGAATGGTTCAATCTGAAATAAATAGGATCCAGTCACTTTGTTTTATGTTTAAGCATCCTTTAACAGTTCTTCATAGATATTCTCAGCGTGTTTAAGATAATACTTACTACAGTGTCTTGGAGCAGAAAGTCCAGCTTGAGGACGATCTCCTTGAAGGAGGGTCTTTCTCGCGGCAATGTCCTCCAGCACTGTCTCATCAAGAGATATCTGAAGAGAAAAAGATTGTACTCACATTCATCTTATCATAACACATTTTTCTTTTCTTTTCTTATAATCGAAAAGATTGATGTAGGTCATTTTTCATGTTTGTATCAAAAATTATAAGTAAGCAAAGTAATGGAGATAGGCAGATAAAAATATTTCTAACAAAATTAACTGTTGCAGAACAATTATGTGACAGATTATATTTGAAAATAAGAAAATATAAGCAAAATATATTTGAATAATATAAATAATAAAACATAGAACAAGCAAAAGAGTATGTTTGTTACGATTACCCTGTTTAATAGCTAAAAAAAAATCGTAGAAATAAATTAAATCTATATAAAATAAAGAAAACAATTGTAAGCCAATTTAATGCTTCTTTTTGCCATAATATATAAAAACAAAATAATTCATGAGTATAAATTCACAGCACTTGCAGCATACAAGTTAATGATAAAGTAGTCCCCATTGTAAAATAGATTTTACTTAAAGTTAATGCTCTTAATTATCAAGGAACATTAATTTCTCTAAAGCCAAAATGTAAATAATAATAGAAGGTTAAATTAAAATTTATGGCGTTTTTAGGAGAAATGGGAATTTCATTTTAATTGATCGTGTTTCAAAATTTGGAATTTCCAGTATACTTGTTAATAGTTCGAAAGCGTTGAATAGTGATAAATATTTTGGGATAGAATTTAAGACAAAATACTTAATTTTCAAATAGAATTTTATTTATAATAAACAAAAACGAAAGATAAAAAAAGTTTCAGTGAACAAAAATACATATAGGCCAAATTTTTTTTTAAAATTAATACATTAAAAGTTTTTATATTTTCACATTGATTGTAGAAATATTACATCTGTGTATAATCCCATTTTAGTCAGTCTGGTTAAAATTATTGCGATTTTAATAAGTAATGCTGAATTGTATTTACATGCACAACAAATGAAATTAAACTACGCTGCTCATTTATAAATTTTGATTATACTAATTATTTTAAATTTCAATCTACTTAGTTAATTGAACAAAAGTTTGTAAAAAAGGCAATAGTCTCATAGAAAATGTATGAAATCATTAACTATGAGAAAATATTTTAACTATCAAAATATATCAAAATACAAATTTTCAATTTACTTGTCTTCACATATATCAACGCTTTCATAAGTTTATTTTTATAAGATACATTTCAGATTATAAAATTAAAACTTGCATAATTTAACTATACTTTTTTCATGTCATTATTTTTTTCTGTACATTTTACTTTTCGGTTATGAAAAATATTAATTATATTTTCGTTTGAGACTTATCTAAAATTAATAGTCGTAGAAAATAATCCGGGATATGTTATAATAGATTTTATATAAATTTATTTCAATATCAAACACATCAATGATTGCTAATCATTAATTTTTCATACAGATATACAGTGCAAATAAAGCTTTTTTGTAAAATTATTCTTGTTATAAGAACAGTGCAATTCATAAATCCCAAAAAATGAATTCTTTTATATTTATATTTAAAGTTAGATTATAACCTCTTAAAATTTTGAGTATTCTGATTTCAGTTAATCTTTATCAACTTATTATTCCAGTTAATCATCCACTAAATCTTGCAATGAAAACAAAAATATTTATCTTCATTGCTAGCGTCTCATTATCAGTGTTAAATTTCTTACATTTTCAAATAATTGTCACTAATTTTTTGTATGTTTATCCAATTTTAAAATAAATTTTCTTGCATATTTATGTATGTGTTTTATGTATGTACCTATAAGAATATTGAATAGTAGTCTACTAATTATAAAATGTAATGAAAATAATAATATTCATCTTCATTATCCCTATTTCTATATAACTGATTCATATATACTTCAAAAACAATAAAATCACAATTTCATTTTTTGACCAAAGTTAATCATAGATTTTTCATATGAGTAGAATGAAATAATGTGTCACAGTAAAATTTTAAGCTTTTAAATTTTCTTTGTATTTTAAACTCAGCTACATTATTTAAAATTTATGTCTTAAAAATACATAATGTAAATTTATTAACATGTTATAAAGATAAAAAAGATTCCATTATTTTAATGCTTATTAAAAAAACATATTGTCATTAAAATCAAAATTTTTCAATTCTATACAACAATATTACTTACTTTAAAAGAATACTGAAAATATTTTCAAACAATTTTAATTATTAATGAGATAAATTTGCCTTATGAAGGCGAATCTGTGATTCGATATCATTTAATTCTTATAATTTTTGTGAAATTTATTCTGATTTATATGCAAGATACTCACACTTCATCAGGACAATAATCAGGTTTCGTCATTCTGTATCCAGCCTTCAGCAGATTGTACAACCTCTGCGGGGTCACTCCGGGATATGGAGTAGCTCCTGTATTATTAAAATACAAAAACAAATCAACATCATAATAGTACAATAGTACTTAACTCATTAAGTATGATAAACGCGCTCTATATGAGCTATATGAAACCTAATTTCTGATAATTACGACAAAGGATTTAATGGAAAACATAAGAAAGGAATTTATGCATGCATTTTACAAAGAGAGTAAAATAGTGAAATTATTTAAGATGATAATCGCAAGAAGAAAAGTGTCTTTTGCGTTTTTGGAAAAAAAAAAAAAGAGTTTGACATCTGTTGTTGTTACTTATGACCTTTGGGCAAGCCAACCTCGCTATACCGTTGACATTAAGTCCGTAGGGTGCGACTTTCGTTTTAACCAGAGCACCCCGAAAATTCGACTTTACTCTAAATTCCTCCGATAGATGGATGGCACCTCCAGAGAATCCCCTCCTACAATTTTGACATTAATCTAGATATCTCTTTCAGTCATAGATCATTCATATATCCTTATATATATATATATATATATATATATATATATATATATATATATATATATATATATATATATAAATAGGACATATATGTTAACATTTCCTAAGCTTAAATATTACCTTATGTCTATGAATAAATTAATCTTGCATTAATCATTTTAAGATTTAAATATTGAAAGCGATAAATCCTTAGAAAGAGAAAATAGTGGGGTATTTTTAAAGGGCAGTTTTTATATCTACCTTATCCAACTCTTTATCCGTGGGCTGCATAGAGCTTTTCGTAACCTTTTAAAAATTACTTTTTTTGCTGTGTTTTTGCATTTTACATTTGAGTATTAGTAAATTATACATTTGTGTAAAGACATTTTCATCAAAAAAATGTGCACTAATATGATGCTAATCGAGATTAGAACGATTTCATAACATTTAAGTTACGTTGTTTTAAAATATTTCCTCTAGATTTTCTTGATTAAGAGTTTTATTACCTATTTTTTGTTTAGTTCTCTTAAAACCAAAAACCATTTAATATCTATAAGCAATTATTAAAATTTAAAATTTAAAAACAGTTTGTAATAGAAAAGAAATTGAAATTTTGTTCAGCAAAAATGCAATTTGTTATGAGCTATACAAACTAGAAGATATAAATTTCAGAATCTATAAATAGATATTATAGCGAGAGTTGGTAACAGTTTACGGTTATTTGACAGTTGTAAATGATAGGTGAAACGTAATTATGTTTCAACGGTTATAAAAGCAAATAAAAATGATATTCTATAATAATTATTTTAAATTATATAACTAAGTATTTTATAAAAATTCAATATAGTATAACATAGTCTAAACAAACAATATCTTCATGTCGTCTACGGAATCTCTTTTAAAAGTTTTTAACATACCACTAGAAGAAGCGTTTTTGTTAGAGTGTTTTTAGGTCATTTGTTAGTTATTTCAAATATATAAATCAAAGAAGTAATATATAAAGTAAATACAGTAAACACACCCTTAACCTGTTACTGCGTGTTTTAACTTTGCGATTAAGATACTTGTGCAAATGAAACAACAAGGGGTATTAACGTAACAGATTTTGAGAATTGAGTAACATTCAAGAATGACACCGACCCACCCGAAGGTATACTGTGGTAAATGGTATGCGATAGTAGTCCAGTCCAGCACGAGTGGTACACAAGTCGAAGCAAAAGTCTCGAAGGTCCAAAGGACAAAGTAAGGTCGAACAGGAGGAGTAAGTGCGCAGACCAAGTAGACTCCTGTGAGTGTTGCACAAAACGGGCTCTGTTGAGTTCTCTCTGACCGGAAGATTTGTGCGCCAACCTGGCCTTTATTGATTTATACAATGACTATATGAAACAATACGAGTATATATCTGTCAATATTGAGAAATGAGTAAGGAAGTATTGTCGTTGTCAAAATAATGAATAAGACAATTTGATCTGAAGAGCATTATTGTTACACTGGTGGTTATCAAAATAATGGCAACAAGTTAACTTTATAAAAAATCCTTTATTAGAACAGTGTAGAACGCATGTAATATAGTTTGGTTTTCCTCGGAGTTGATACGTACAAGTGTAGAATAGTGTATAGAGGAATATTGTTGTTGTTGCACCAGCATGCTTCTCTGTACCTAGCCCTCAGTTGGGCTCTACCAGTTAGATAAAAAATGAGGAATATTGCACTCTTCTTCACAGAAATGTTGTGAAAATTCTAGGGAAAATGTCGGTTGATGATCTAAAAAATTAACCCTCAAAAATAGACCATAACTGTTCAATTATATTGAGGTCAGAGGGCTCTGCGGACTAAGTTCAATGTTTAACTTCAATCCTATATTCATCAAACCATGATAGGATAGCTTTCGCTTTATGGATAGGTGGTTTATCCTCTTAGAAAATTTCATTTCATGCCGGGAACAAAATATGTATCATAGGATGGACCAGGCCAACTAAAATTCCTTGATACTACCACTAACTAATTCTTTACTTCAGATTCTTATGATTGGTTCAACAAACAACTTTGGCAGGCTGCCCATATCATGACAGATTCATACCCATGCTACACAGATGGAAGAGTAAAACCATAATCATATGCTTGTGCAGGTTTACTTCACATGTGAATGTGTCCTTTTGAGGGGAAAAGAGTGAATTACGATTCATTAGATTAAATTTAATTTTTCCACTTATCACTCGACCAGGTTTTGGGAATACAATGCAATTACAGATAGCATTTAGCATTAAAATCTGTGATAAATGACTTGGGGATTGTCCCTTTACCATAAATACTAGAAGATAACTTCTAACTGTAATCATTGATACTGGAGAAGCCAGATGCAAATTTAACTCTGCGATAACTTTTAATGTTGTTGTTCGCTTTTTAAACACTGGAATTCACCTCAAAATTATTTGGTCTCTTTCAAGGAGTTTCTCTTTCCGTTCACTATTTTGCTATGCTGAGCATGTCTTTCCGCACTGTAACTGTACTGTCATGGCGTTAAACACCGTACCTCTAGAAACACCTGAAGGTGTTTCTAGAGGTACGGATGGCATGTTATGGTAAAAGTTGGCACGTTTTGGTCCCATTAGCGATAGCTGAACGGACTCTTACAATTTGGCTTCTCTGAAAATCTCAGATATTCAAAATTTTACGCTTTTAAAAGACACTATGCATACAAAATTTTAATAAAGCTACCACATACTACCAGAATATATGCATTTAAATATACACACATGTCCATATATTAAGGGAGGTTTGGAATACTTTCGAAAAAAATGTTTTTATGCTGATTTTTACGAATGTCTAGGATTCTAAAGTAAGCTTGCTTGCGGGTTAATCGAGAACTAAGAAAATATGTGAATCCCTTCGGAAACTAAATACTTAGTTGTCTAACCTTCGGTTCAGCAGCTTGTACGCTTAATTCTGCCTGAAGATTTGATATTTTAGTGATTAGAATTCTATTTTAAATTGAAAATGTTTTCCAAATTAGCCTTCCCAAACAAACAAAAATGACAGAATAGACACAAATAAACTAAAAGAAAATTGACAATATGAATCAAATTAAAAGGAATTAAGAATCGAATTATTGAATTTTAATTCTCATTCAAAATTTTTTGATTTTTCGCTCATATTGGTTTTCGATTTTCGTTCATCGCTCATATTCGCCCATAAAATAGTTTGGTGCCAAGGCAATATTTTTCGATGTCCTCAAAATTATATAAGAATAAACCTTTTTTTATTATTAAACAATATTTTTTATAACCTTATGATTTAAATTTACGGCCCAATGGCAAGACCAGAATCTTCGAAATGTCAAATCATTAGTTCGATTCCGAGTATTCTTGAACAATGAGCGATGGCCATTATGATCTTAAATTTTACATGCACATCTGTCGCGGTGGTTGGTTGGTGGATTCCCAGTTCCTGTCTTTGGGACATGTGAATAAATTGGAAGAGTTAAGAATCTTGAAATATTATCTATTAGTGTAATCTAAAATACCTTCACAAATATTAATGTTTTTTTCAATGACAGGTACTTGGGTGACGAACCCTATGCCACAACAAGGCCAGAGACTGCTACTCATTTGTCGTTACCCAGAGGGCACCTGTGAAGCGAGTCATAGAGGCGAGTAGCACTGCCAGCGTCTATACCACCACAAACCCGTTTATAGGGTGGGCCACATTCATACATCATCACAGAAGAAAGGACAGAGAAAGAAAGTAACATCCATGCACGAACAAGGATTCGAACCCAGAACCCACAGCTCAGGAGTCTGGAACGCTAACTACTCAGCCATCGATCGGCACAACAATGTTAATGTGAAATAATATCCAAAAAAATATACGCGAAAAAGATGCTCAACTGTTATTAACAAGAGGTATTATCTACAAACGCAATTTAGAATTTAATTTACAGCGAGCCCCAACAAGCTTTATAATTTTAACCACAGATGTTATACAGTTGATTCTCGTAATTTGAGAACCCAAATGATAGACCGTTAATATATTGAATCCATAAATGCAAGTCACGTGTCATCCAACTAAAGAATCGACTGAGAATAATTTAAGATATTTGTTTCTCTAAAATCAAAAACTTTCAACGAATGTACTAGAAAATTCTAGAAAACTGATAATTTTTTTATAAATGAAAACAAATATCACTTTTTTTTTATCAAGTTTTATAAAATAACCTGTAATCAAATAAGTCAAGAAATGACAATTTAATGCACGTTCTGGGCAAAATTTCATTCATAAAACAACCATCTGTTAGCAAATTTAACATTTTTTCCAGAAGATTGTCTGTTATCCATTTTTATTCTCATTATTATTTTTATTAACTCTAAAATTATCTTTTTTATTACACACCCCTCAATTTCAGTCGATCATAAACGTGAAAAAAATAACATTTTCCTAAATTGATACATTATAACTTCAAGTTTATAATTTAAAAAAAAATATTCCGAACTTATCTTATTTCAATTTTTATAGTTCCAAGGCTATTTTATTAAATATTGGCGATAAATATCTTTATTAATTTTAAATATGTTAGAGGAAATATGCAAATAAATTCTGATGTGTTTTAGAGAGGAAGCGTTTATTATTCTAAAATCTTAATAAATGCACAAAATTATTTATTTTTAAATTTAAAACGTAATTCATAATTTAAATTCAATAAATAACACAAAAAATAATCAGTATTAATTTCAAATCAAAACTACGTAATACAATATAAATGCAATTCTATTAAATGAAAAAGATATAAAATTTTCTCTATCTCTCATTATAAAATAATTTAATTTAAATGTTAAATTTAAGCTAAATTATTTTATAATGATAGATCATAGATAATAATCTAACTGAAACTTGTGTGTGTATGTGTGTGTGTTTTTACGCTTTAATATTTTATTCCCAACATTTCATCTTATTAATAGACTTTTCGTAGATAATTGGCTGTAGATAAAATCACCAAGGAGGGGAAACCTGGAAATCTCTCAGTCAACCGCATACATCAGTGAAAAGTAAAAAGCGAAAGCATAAAATCTTCCCTTATTTGTGGTTAGGATCAAACCATCGACAATGACTAGTATCAAATCTGGCACTTATAACTCTTAATGATCCATGCTATTATTATACCACCATGGTGGATGGATTGGACCAGGGAAAATTATTTTTCGTATACCGTGTTACCAATATCCAAAAACATAAAAGATTTATTAGTATCCAATATTTTTTATTATTTGGCAGGAGTTTTCATTAACAGGCGACAGCATTCTCTCGTCACAAGGAGAAATTAAGAAAAACTCTGAAGCAACTACTTCAACAAGCATGCATGCAGAAAGAAGACTAATGTTGTCTTTCGTTGTTCAACAACAACTGGGAGCGAATCTGCCAATTTCAACTCTGAATTGTATGGAGTTAGTACTATTCCACAATAAATCGAAAAATTACTTGTTTATATTTTAAATTTAATTCTATAACGTACAATGCTAAGGCATTCAAAGATAAATTATTGGTTTTGCAACCCTAAATGGAATGATGTAAAATTCAGTGAATTATCCAGTGATCATTGTTTGTGATTATTCTAATTTGATTTTCACTCAGTGATCATTTTAGGTACAAAAGGACTAATAAATTATGGATTTAATGTTGAAAGGGATTACCGAAATACTACAAACATTATTGTCTGTTGTGAAGATTTGGTTATCATATTTGATTATATTAGTTCTTGAGATCAGAAACAATTTATAGCAAATAACAATAGCTCGTAACTTTAAATTCTTCTTACCATTCATCATGATTTCCCAGAGAACGACCCCAAAAGACCACCTGTAAGATGAAAGGCGTAATTAATTATTAAAAAAGTCTTTGTTGTTTACAAAAAATAGGTTTTATTGATATTTTACAAATAGTAAGCAATATTTAATTGCTATGATTAGCAGTTTTAATATTTCTCATTGTTGTACTTATAAGGATATTCTGAGCTTTAAAATGTCTAATTTTCCAAGTTTTCTTAAATATTTTCTAAAATTTACAAAAATTCAACACAATTTTATTAACAATCAGCAGTTTAATGAAATATATTTTATGTATTATGATTTTCTGAATTAAGAAACACTAAAATTTAAAAAAAAATTATTGAATGAACATGAATTTTCAATTTTAAACGAATTACAACATGATGTGATTTGCTTCAAATTTAATGAATTATCTTTAAATTTACTCTATCTTTTATTGTTAAATAAATACCTAAAATATTAGTATTTATTTAAATCAAATATGTGTGTAACAATTTAAAATAAATTAACAGATTCCATTTATTGACATCACATGTATAAGAAAATGTTAAAATGTTTCAATAAAATTGTAAGGATTTATTCTCAGAGATGCTTTTAAAACAAAATTTTTCCTCTGAAAGCTTGCTTTTTCGGATATTTTTTCTTTGTTTAAAAACACTATCGATTTTTCCCCATAAAAAGAGGCACACGCATTTGTTTAAGAGTCAATATGCATCTCCTTTTATTCATTTAATGATTTCTCATAGTTCAGTGGGGAAAAAACTGTCAGTTGTGTTGATTTTACGCCAGTGACTTATCCCAGTATTCTAATATTAAAGCTTTTAGGTGTCCCATTTAACAATCAGAAATATGAGTGTCTACTTTGATTTTCCCAGTGAAAAGAAAAGAAATTTATTTATTTTCCACTCCTTAAAACTTGAAGGAAAGAAAAATCTGGATCAAAAAAGGTATATTTATTGGAAAAAATTTGAAATGTTTTGAATATGCAGCCACTGAAAATCAAATATTTAACCTTAAGAGATATATACTATGCTTAGAATTTTGTTTCCATAATTAAATACAATAACTTAAATTTTTAATTTTTATTAGCATATTATTTTATAAAAATGTTTAATTTTGTTGAAATAATTTATCAAATAAAAACAACCAACACATTAGCGATAATATTTTTCATCTTGATTATGTAATACAATATTAGAAAATGTATGATTTAACTTTTTCCTGCAATTTCTTTTTGAGAATAATAAATTTTAAATCTGCTTCTAATACTTATGATTGAATAATATATCATATAAAAATGAATGTGAATTATTATATACAAAAAGCTTTTGACCGATTTACATCATAAATTTTAAACTATCATTTGAAAATTAATATTATTTAAGTAAATTTGGGTGACATTGCAAAAGGAATTAGAAATTTTGATTTAGTCAAGCGATTGTTACTGGTATTTCCTTTCAGACATTTCACGCCATATGCATTAAAATTCATGTATTTCTCTGATGACGTGACTCATGAACAGCTTAATTTGTACAGATCCATCAACTAGGCGTTTATTTTAGACATTCATGGTAATGTTTGCTTAGTAGACAATAAGAAGACCCTACTGGAGCACTTAATTTCACATGGGAGGTAAACTATTTAATATGTATTTACCTGAGTTCATTTCCACCATAGTCGTTCACATCTATCATCTACGTTCAGAAATATTTTCAGTTTTGGCTCAAAAGAAAATTATCAAAGGAAATCGACGAAATTTAGGATATCAACAAAATCACACCACTTGTGGATTACACCAAAGATTAGAAGGATTTACGTTTTATTACCACATATTTTACATACTTTTCAATCTAATTTCCATCATTGTTTGATTTATTTTGACATCGAAAATGACGATGATATTATCAACGGGATCGGACTATGTAGAGAATGCTATTACATGCGTGAAAAACCAACAAAAAATTATTTTCCAACAAATTTTTAATTGAGAAGTATTTTCTAACACTAAAATTTGATGCAAAAATAATAAAAACGATTGGAATACTTACTGAATAAAATATGATTAAATTTACTGTACCAACATACTATTAAATTTTTTATGCAAGGTTTAATAATAGAATATATATAAACACATATATTCTTATATTATACATTACAAAAATAAATGTATAAATAAAGCAATTTATTAAAGATATGCATATTTCTTTGTATGCATATTCATGGAATGTAAATTTAAAACACGTTTATATATATTTCTTTATACTCTATGTTTCAAAAAATTGTTTTGAAATATAAAATATAAAGAATAGAAATAGAAAATAATAGAATAGAATAGAAAATCTTGAAGAAAATCATAGACATGCGTTGATAATTTTATATTGAATGATTAACAATATAATTAAAAGTTTCTTATATAAACACTACTAGGACCAAAGTCAATTTTCAGATTTTAGCGATGAGTGTGGGAAGTAAGTATAAGCCAACAAAAACAAGTTCACTGAAAATCTAAGTCACGCAATAAAGTCTAAGTTTAAGAATTCAAACTTTTATGTTAATTGTTGTGCGTTATTTATCAAAACTTCAATAGGTTTATTCATAGAACGATATTAATGATATTATACTTACACATCACTTCTTGAGGTGTAAATTTGATCTTCTAAAGATTCTATCGCCATCCACTTAACAGGTACTTTACCCTAAAAATATTAGAGTTAAGCTATATCATTTGTGATATTTCATTCAACAAACACATTTCATACAAAAATACTCAGAGTAAGAACAATACAACAGTAAAAGTTTATTAGCTAAAATAGTGCCTGCTAAATGATGTATTATAAAATACACTGAAATTTCAACACTTCTCTTGAAACAACACATCATATTGCAAAATATTTTTTAAGTTCTTCAAGTCATAATTCTTCTCATATTAATTATGTATTATAAACATATTTTTAACATAAAGATATTGTCGTGTTAAAAATGTAATATATTTTATATTTCGAACATAAGAGTAGCTATACGTAAAAAATATTTTTTCCATAAAAATTGCCTCCTATTTTTTTATTTACAAAAGTTACAAGAAAATCAAATATAACTATGTAAATAATTTATAAGTAGTTTATAGGATTAAAAAACATATTTATTAACGTGTTAAACAATGGATTCATCTGTATAATATGTAAAGTTATACATCAAACTTAGTAATAATTAGAAAAACTTTGTACCACATTTCGAATAGGTAATTCGAATTCATTTTGTGACTTTTGATAAAGGATGATTTATATATCCTCAAAGATAAAACTTAAGGAATAAGATCTGGAGCCGAATGGCATCAGTGATTATGCGCTTCACTGTAGAGGTGTTTAATGTACTATTGTATAAAATACTAAATTTTTCTCTCAAAAAATACAAACTTAGTTAGGAAAATGATCGGTTACATTGAATTTTCAACTACGGAACTTGTTTTTTTGGTTAATTGATGCAGAAATTTGCGCAGATTTTATTAAAATTTTATTTATAGAAAATTCTTATTAATTTAAAAAAATATCATCGCTCCCAATTTTTTTAGTTTTAAAATAATTGGCATAATATGAATTTTTTCAATATCAATTTAAATGTTATTATTATTATAAATTATTATGATATATTCTATAAATATATATTTAAATTCATACTGAAAATATTTAAAATATAAAAATTATTTTAAAATTAAAAAAATATGAACGAAGGCATTTTATTTTCTAATAAAATGCTTAAAGATTTTCTATGTTTAAAATTATGTGGGTGCAGATTTTTTTCTCATGCAAATGCTATATTATCCTTCAACTAAAAGCTGGTTGGGTGATACAGTTAGTGATTAATTATATCATGCAATCGCGTTCTTCAGATAAATTTTTTTTACGAAATGTAGTTTCTATCCAATGAGAAGCTGACGGTTCTTGAAGAGATATTTACGAATATTCTAATATTTACAACATTGGATATATTTTAAAAAATAATGAGAGTCGAGGTAAGCATATTAAATATAGCTCTCGAAATTCATCATTCTGACGTAGTTGAGTAAATATTTTTTAGGTACCCCTTGGTGAAAATTTGTGATGTTTTTTTCGCCAAGCTTGTTTTCATGCATGTTTGAAGAAACAAGATAATGAGGGATAATTAGCTCTTTTCCTAGCCTTGCAAGATAATGCTGAAAACATGATAGACAAAGCAGAAATAAATCAATATCGATAACAATATGAGGTAAAATTGGCGAGAAACTGAAGGGCACCCTAAGGTATAGGCCAACACATAAGTTAAGACAAGATATTAAGAGATTATTTCTTGCTGCCAAAGCCTGCATTAATCAGTGTGGGACATTTTTCTAGAATTTCTATTAAATACTTTATACTCTTAAAAATTTAATGTAAAAAGATAATCAAAAATCAATTTTGTGAAATTCATCTCAAACGCTTTCTGACATTTATGTAACATTTCTTAAATAGATAATTTAAGATATTTTACAAAAAAAATATTTTTTGTCATGTTTTTATTTTTTAATAACTTTGAAAACTATCAAACATAATGTTTGCAAAACTTTATTTTTATATAAAACTAAAAAAAGAATAGTATTTTAATAAAGTAATTATGTTTCAAAAAGTAAGTTTCATTTATTTTTATTTATATCTTTATTAAACAAGCTACAATGGTTACTTAATTCATAATGTAAAAAAATTGTCCATAAATGTTTTCATAACTTTAAAGAATTCACAGCCTATTTATTGGGAACTGGTATGTTTGTATTGATTTACTTATTAAATATACGAAACAGTAAAAAGTGAAATACAAAAGGAATAAGAACACTTTTTTATTTATTCCATTACAACAGTTTAACGAAATTTATAAAAAAATATATAGTTCCTTAGTCAGCTTTTGAAAATTCTTAAAATCCATTCTTCCTCAATTATGTTTATACATTATTACAGATTTCTCCATACGATATTTATTCATAAATAAGTTCTGGTGAATTATCCAAATTTTAAGTTTAGATATCGAGTCTTACATCCAGTCGGTGAAATTTTGGATGCACAGCTATCGAATGAGTTGACTTCCATTGTCATTTAGTCACTTCATTTCAGTTGAAGAAATTGCAGAATAGATTATCTTCTGAACAAAATTCAGCTTAAAAGTTTTATTGCTTGAAACATCTTTAATATTAAAAATTTTAGCATTATTCATAGGCAATAATTTTCTTTCAGCTGACAAATAAGATTATTATGAAATATTACGATTCAAATTTCTTTAACGTTTAATTATTTTTTTTTCTGCATTAGAAAAGATTTATGTTTAATGGCTAGTCAGCAAATACGGCGTATTATACTCGCATAGATAACATGATGATTCAAGACATTTTATCACGAATATATTTACTTGCATGATGTTCATAACTTGATTTGTTCTAGATTTAAATATTTTTCGAAAATTTCCTATTGATAAGAGTGATTTTTAAGAAGTAGCAATTTTGTTGATCTTGGTGTTTAAAAGAACTCCAATTCTTCATCTGTGAATGTTGCCAGAAAATTATGATGAAATGTGTTATTTTGAAAAAAATTATCAACAACTATCACAATTGAAAAAAACTGAGAAAATGATATAAGATATCGTTTTAAATACAGTTTCAACATTTTAGCATAATTCCTCATATAATGCATAAATGGAAAACCAGTCATACAATTCCTCTACTGGTGGTAACAAAAAATCACAGAAATCTGCTGTGTAGTCCTTGTGACCTCGCAGAATCAACCATTCCAACCGCCTCAAAATCCAACGACGCTGTTTGGGTTTTATTTTTTGAGCTATCCAAGTAAATACCTCAGGAAATGCTCTTTTACCCGCAGCAGCACCCCAACTGCCCATCAAGCGTATCCAAAACCCCATTTTCAATAAAGTTGGATATTTTTATAAACTTCTTATGCTTCCAAATAAATCAGTTTTAATGTCTCACATCAAAAAACGCTTACAAAGTGCAAAGTAATTCAATTCTTTATTGGCCTGAACCTCAAACAAAGTAACATGTCAACAATAAGATTTGATATTGTTGAAGAAATAATATGTAATTAAGTGTTACATTGAACATACACAATAAGTATTCATTGTTACAAACATTATTAATTTAATAATGATATTTTTATGTCTTTTGTTTGATTCCTTTGTTGGATCCTTTTGTTTTTTGTCTTTGTATGATACTGTTACGTCTTTTGTTTTGTTTCTAAATTACGAGAACCAACTCACTTTCGACATTACGATGGCACACTCACAGAGCGCCTTATTGTATAAAGATGTCAACACTTCCAACCCTACTAGTCGGGCATAGAAAAAAATGATATTTTTACTTATTATTTACTAAAAACTAGTAAAAAATAATATTTTACAAGCATACAAAAATGCCATTTATCCTACATAAAAATTAAACATTTGGGATGGATAAAAAAAGATTAAATAAATATTATTTTTATTCAACTTTATTAAGATGAATTCATTTGCTTAGTCTTTTATTACAATTTTCAAAACATTCTTAATTCATTTTTTTGTGACAACAATTGCGTCTTTCTTTTTCGTCACCTCCATAACATCAAGCAGAAAGCTTTTCTTGGAAATTTAGATCATTTAGAGATATTTTTTCAAAGCATAGATTGCTTCTAGGTGACCATTATTGTCAACAGTCGTAGCACAGCGACTTTTTTCATTTCAAAATCTTCTGTCAAAATTCATTACACTGAAATTCATATCCCTCACAAAAGCTTCACAATTTCCTTTTTGGCTTATTGTCGATTTTTATTGGGTATTAACGGGATAGCTTTTTTTCAAACATATGTTTTAATCGTTAAAAGATAACCAGAACGATGTTAGTCATCGATGGATATTTCAACATATTTAAAATGGTGGAAACCATTGAAATACTTGAATTTTCCCCATTGTATTTCTAAGATGTTTTTAACATTTCAAGACTTCCTGTTCGCAAAAAGCGGAATTTCACTTCAGCACGCTCTTCACGAAAATCAACCCCTACAAAACTGAAACAGTACCAGTCAACTGAAAGTAGTTGTCATCATACAAATTAGTAGAAATTATCCTGTCAGAGAGATTACTAACTCATATGTGCTCGCTCTTCTATCCGCATTTAACATTAAAACGTGGTACTACAAAACTCTGGGCCCACCAGCAAACTAGTTCTGTTTCTTCTTTTCTGCACCGACATACCAATGTGAAGAGATCCAATATTGTTGCAAACTAAATACAGGATTAAATCTCTATAAAATAAATTGTTCTGAAATTTTGAAAGACCATAGGCAAATGATCAGCCTAATATTTCGGTTGATATTTTCTTATTCATACCAAATCAACTTTAACATTTTAGGGTTTACGAATATTAAATATGCGCAGTCCTTGAAAGAAATTGATTTTTATTGAAACAGAAAAAGATTCAAATAAGATTATTTACTAGTTGGCTTTCTATAGCTCTATAACATATAAGCTTTGCTACAAGAAAATATTGGTTTTTCTGCATACTCTGCATAAATTAAAATTTACAATAAACTCAATATACACACCAATAATGAATTTTTGATATTTCTAAATAAAGTAATGATATTTTTCCTTTCCTATATAATAAATGCCTGATATTTCAGTTAATTTCCAATAAATAATTTTTGATATTCTAAATAAAGTTGACCAAAACAAGATTAAGTGAGGAAAAAAAAAAATTCTTTTCCTGAAAAGGAACTAACAGTTTCAGGGAAATGATGAACTAACTAAGGTAAAAAAAATTTCGAAATAGGGAAATTTCAATGCAAATAAATTAATCTTGTTAGTAACATTTGAGAAATTAAAAATGTGATATCAGTTCCAAGAAACAATTGCACAAATCTAGAATACGAGTTATAAAGTATTAAAACCAATACATTTTGTAAAAAGTTGGAATTGCTGAGAAATTTTTTTATAAAATATAAAATTGAGAAATTTTTGCAAGTGTCGATGAATATTTCAAATCACGTAGACTGAAGAAAAATAGATGAAAATCCTTGAAAATTAATTAGATCTCAGATTAAGAATTTGTAGAGACTTTTCTTCTAGTGCCAAAAATTAGCTTATTACCCAGAGAAATCTATAAAAAATACCAATTTCTTAAATGCAGAACTCAAAAATCTTCCCATGCTCTCTAATATATTAAAAGAGCATTATAACTGCGTGAATGTGATTGCAGAAGAGTATATTATATCTGCTGCCTAAATGTATTACATCTGCATGTGACATTTCTGAAGTGATTGGTTTGGTTTGTTTGTCGCTCAACTGTCATTTTTTGCACACGAGGGCTGCTTAGACCAGGACCTACGGCTTAAAGTGGATTCCGAATCACTACAAACACCCATGCCCAAGTGGGATTCGAACCCACGAGCTGTTGAACCAAAGGCAAGAGCGCAAACCATTCGGCTGCCAACTCGGCATTTCTGAAGTGAATATATCCGGTTGTATAACAGCTGAAGAGTAGATTTTATATGCGTGTAATGGCGGAGGGGTACAATATTTGCGTGTATAACTACTGAAAAATGTATAATAGCTGTGTGTAACTTCTAAGGAATGTATTTTTAAGTATATTATACCAATCTATAAATCGGTATTTAAGTTTTAATTGTGATGAAATAAATAACGCTCTACTTCATTTTTGAAGAATTATATTTTACTTTGTATTTCAATAAATGAAGCACACTTTTTTTAAAAAAAATATATTCAATTCAATAATAACCCGTCTCTTGTTTGGCGTTGGCACGTTTCCTAAGATAACGGAGCGCATTCTCTGGTTAAGAATCACTATTATAAGTGATGAAGAAAATTATTAAGAGAAAAAAATACATATTAAAAGCTCCTCATATTGATGCTATATTTCTGTCAAATTATCAATTTTTAACATTAGAGACCTATTGAAATTCAATTTTGTAATAAAATTTTGTGACAATTCTGTCACACCAGATGTATTACGTGATGGAGCTATATTTGATAACCTAAGGTACAGACCAGGTGTTCCATTGCGTATGTCTATAAAGTAAGTATGGGCACAAGTGAAACGACAGATAACGTTGTGTGTCTCCAATATGCCTCAGGACAACATCATATATCTGATTGTTTTTCGCCATGTATGGTAACATGAAGCGGTCCGACGCGTTATTGATGTCGCGTCAGTTTCGTTCTATTGTTCACATTGTATTTGTTTTTGGAATCAAGTGAATCCCTCCTGTATACCATTAAATTTCATTTGAATCCGATGCTTCCTTCTTGGTGCGCTATTTTCAATGTCCTTGAGTATATATTTTTTTAAACAGTTGCTAAGTTCATCAGTTCGTGATTCCATTCCCACTTTAGGCATGATAGTTTGCAGATTCATAATCTTCGTTAGTCTGTAAGTCTCAAATGAATTTGCCCTTCTTTGTAAAAGTGATTATACAGCGACTAAACAAGTAACTAGTCTTTGAAAAGACAATGGGAGAAAATTAGTAATTTTTAGTTTATTCCCAAAAGAAAATGCTGTTAATTTTGTACTACTACGACCAAATCAAGCATAATGTAACGGTAAAATCTCAATCTTAACAAATAATTACGCAATAAAAAGACTAATTTATGATCATTTTTGTGAATTTACAAAATTTATTAGAAAAGCTACGGGAGATATTTGTCAGCATAAGTGATATTTACTAGAATATTTTCATTTTCTTAAAAAATAATTAAGTATAGTGTTTTAAGGGCATATTATGCAAAATAATTCATTCAAAGAATTGATGGAATAACTTAATTAGTAAGAAAGGAAAATCAGATGTTTTGTTCCAAAAATAACATTTGCGAATTCAAGACCAGATGACAGATTAAATTCCCAATTACCACGATTTCACGAAAGAACAATTTTTTTATTGCCAAATGTGAAATTTCTAAGGATCTTTCAAGAAAACATTACTTATTAATGTCAACACAAGATGTTTTGTTCGAATTCAAAATTAAGGTATAATTATTTGTAGGTAGCTGGGGATAAATATTAATGAATGCCGAATCTAGTGAAGTACTAGTAATTAACATTTTTCCGAACATTGGCTTAAACTTTAATCAAGGCTTATGGATATAATTTATGTAACTGGTGAAATTTTAACAATTAATCAAATTGAATACTGCCTTGTAGCTTAGCAATACAAAAAAAGAGGAACTTTATTTTATTATTAATTTACTTACTTATTAAAGAGAATTATAAATATCAAATAATATTTAATAAATGACAACAAAAATATAGATTAATAAAGTGTCTTACTTGCATGCAAAATATATCTTTTTATCATGCAAAATAAGGTTTGATAAGAAATGAACAATCAAAAAACATAATATAATTAGACAAAAGATAACTGAAATTGACTGTTAATTTATTAATTTATTAGGTAGGTATTATTATCTTCTGATCCAGGAGAAATAAAGCATCCAAAATTTATTCAATTTTTATACAAGATATGTTGCGAGCGGACATAATGATAAGTCGAAGCCATGTTTCACAATAGAAATAAGACAAAGCTGTGCAAATGAGATAATTAGAGCTCAAGCCGTAATTTGTACAACAGCTATTGACAGCACAATTTATTTTGAGGTCTACGAAAGAGAAAAACATTGAGAGATGTAAGAAAATGGCACATGAAGATGTTAAAACGCATACTAGAATCTCTGAGCATGTCCGGAACACACTTGGTCGATTCACTGATACAAGTACCAGTTCCTCACCTTAATATTTAAGACTTACAAACTGTGTAGGAAATAAATAATGAGTGAAAAACAAAACCTCATCTAAAATCTCATTAAATCAATGGGCAAGCCAATGAGCAGAAACTTTAACTTCAAGAAAATCTCACTTGTTGTAATTAATGAGACTTCAGAGATTCCCTGAAATTAATTTTTATGTAATTTCTGTAATCTGTTGTTATGTCATAGCATTCTTTCGTAATAAATGTTATTCATAAGAAAACATTAAATAATTGGTGTTAATCTTTTGCATCGGTTGTCAGCGATGAATGTTTTTTTTTATGATTATGAAAGATTATCCTACGTGTTTTCCATTCGTTTCTTCCTTTGCTCTGTAATTTATTAGACCAAAGCATCTTTCATTTCCAAGTTCTCTCCAATTTATTACTCAGATAATAAATCTGAGTGTTTTAAATATTAATATCGGATACTCGGTAATCCACGTAAAGAGCTTTCAGACACTACTTGATTATTTATTGATGCGTATGGGAAATGAGCCAAAATTACTATAATATATATTTATAGTAACATATAAACATTATTAATCATAGATTTTTGATTTAATTTTCTACATCTCTAGTACAATATTAAGAATTAAAAGAGAAACCATTAAATAGTATAAATTTATTTAAATATTTTGTAATATTTATTTTATATAAAAAATTGTATAATGCATATGTTAGAAAAGAAATAATTACTTATATTTTAAATAAACTGAAGATTACCAACTAGATTAAGAAAAAGTTAGCGATTTTTTTTGGAATTTTGAACTACTAAAATTTGCTTTTTTTTTTAAAAAAAAAGAAAAAATTTTTTTATGTATATTGAATTTTCAATGTCATTAATGGAATTTCGTTACTGCACTTCATTTGCGAATTTCTTTCTTGAAACACGGAATTTTGTTCGGTTACTTTAATAGTAATTGTTAAGTTATAGAATTTTTATATTTTAAGAAATTAACAGAATTATTTATAATTAAATAAAATACATAAGTATTAAATTTTTTTTTATAAAAAATGAATATTTGATTTTATAAATTATTTTTTCGAGATTTTTAATTAAAAACACATTAAACGGAGATATATAGTCCAGTCACACAAATGTAACCACCACAACTTTCGAAATCAATGTTAAATAACTAATCACAGAAGGCAAGTGGCAGCAATGCAGTTGAGCGTATATAAAAGTTATTTGAGGGCTTCGGGAAACATTTCAACTGTTGGCGTAATTCAGAAACTGAGGGATTAAGATGGCGTTCAAAAGGGTATGACTATTGGCTTTCGAGTCTAGGGTGGAAACATTTCCAAAATGGCAAAATTTGTGAAGAGTTTGTATGCCTCCATGGTCAAAGTTTACCGCTCGTGGAAAAATGGCAGTCCACAATCAACGCCCACATGAACCAAGAGACTACCAACTATATCTTCCAAACAACTGTTCAGCGAACGTTGCTACACCTGGGCCTCAAAAGCAGATGTCTGATTCATGCACCTATGCAGACTGCTGTTCATTTGTGACGATGGCTGAAATTTGCACGAAAGCGTCGTAATTGAATGTCCACTGAATGGCGACAGGATGTGTTATCTGATGAATCATGTTTTACGTTTCATCGGACAGATGGACGTTGGCGTGTACGCGTGAAACCTTTGAAAGAAAACATCCTGCATCCACCGCCAGGAGCATCCAAGCTGGAGCATTTGGACCTAAAGAGTGATATCCTGGTATCCTCTGGGTTCACTCATCATTGTAGAAGACACGATGGGTAAATACAAACACGCATCTGTCCTTGTGAACCATGTCCAACTTTATATAGTCATTGTTTTTCCTTAATATGATGCTAGTTGGACAATGCAGGTGTCATACAGCTGACTGTGTACATGCTAGGTTCGGAAAGCACCAAGATGAGTTTGCCGTTCTCCCCTGTCCAGTAAACTCATCTGATTAAGCGTAATCGAATATCTGTGGGAGAATCTCGATCAGACTGTTCGCGGCATGACTTAATGTCCCACTGAACACCCTCAAGAACCTAATGCACCCTAATGCATTTTATTGGATGATAAAGTTCTCTTTTATCTCTATGAGCAAGTTAACACCCATAGTTGTAGAGTTTGGGCTATAAAAAACCTTTACACTATCCAGGGACAACCCTTGCACCCTGAGAAAGTATGGTTTTACAGCTGTCTTTATTATTGGACAGCATTTTTTGAAGAGATAATAGGGAAATGACATTTCTTATATATTCCATAATAAGTTAAATGTACAATGGTATTCTCTACGAAATTTTATAATCTCACAACTTCAAGAGCATAGGTGCTTACAAGATATCATTTTCTCGCTTGATGGTGCCCCTCCTCAGATTGATCGTTGTCTATGGCAATTGATAAGACAACACTGCATAGATGTGCAAATGATCAGCAGTCTTTTTCCATTAGCATAGTTTCTTTATTCACCAGACATTACCCAATTCCCCGGAACATATGTGTGGGATTTCCTTAAAAACACTCAATGGAGTAAAAGGCTTCAATTTTACAGCTATGAAGGACATAATTGGGCTTTATACCAAGACATTCCAACAAATTCACTCAGATCAGCACGGAAAAATATGATTCTTCGATGAAAGTATTAGCTGAGCATGAAAAGAGACATACTGGGCAGTTATGAAGCAACTTTTTTGAATATTTTTAACATTTACAAAATATATTACACATGTCATCATATATTGATGCTCTTTTTATTAGTTTTCTTACGTGATAAATATCTAATGTATCATTAAATTTCTTGTACAAATTTTATTTCATTTGGACCAACAGAATGCATTTTAGAGCCCTCTGAAGTGGGCAACTTATTTCTTGCTTAGTAGTCTTTTTTGTCATAACTTTATTGATTTTTTTCCGTGCAGAACATCATTGTGTTGTTATAACAAAAGAAAAACTTGAAGGAAGTCCTAAATTCTGAATTGTAATAGTAATGGTTAAATTCTGCATTATATGAGAAACAGCAAGAGATATATTTTTTATTTCATTAGGATTAAAAATTCGAAACAATCGTGCATACAGTTAAGAATAAAAACAATTTAAGAATAATTTTAAAATCTCGTTCACTTACTTTACTTCTTTTTAAATAAGTTTCTCCTTCGTAAACATCCCTTGATAACCCAAAATCTGAGATTTTGACGACTTTTTGCTTCGCCAACAAAATATTTCTTGTCGCCAAGTCTCTGTGAACAAGCTGAAAAGAAATAAAAAAATACATCAACCCTTTTACGTTTCTCCTTTCTTATAAGATTAATGGTTTATTTTTATACTAGTAATGATATTTTGCATTTGGTGCTATATTTTTCTTTTCTAAAAAAAAATATTATTGAACTTTTCTAAACAAATAATTGTTCTTTTTAGAGAGATCAGAGTTATTTATATAATTTAATTTAAATAGTTAGATATTAGTGAAACAATTTGTAAAAATTTCTTGATGCCGTTTCCATACACATTACTGCGATTTTTATTTCTTTGTATAAGCAAAATAATGGATTTTTTAAAATCTACGAAAAATACTATGTAATTCTAATATTTAAAATAAATATCATTTATTTTTATTAAAATATTCCAACGATATTAATGAAAATGTTTTTTATTGCATCTTTATCTTCTGCATTTTCAATAGACATTAGTACCAAAGAAATATGCGAGCATTCTTAGAACTTTGATTATCTTATCAACAATCAAATTTACCAGTATGCAACTAAAATATATTTGCAAATTAATATACTGTTCAATTTATGTGCCCTCATAAATATGAGGTAAGCACATCAACATATTTCTAACACAAGTACATCAACATATTTTTCGAGCTAATGAAAAATATTTTCATGAAATTTCACTAGATTTTAATCATTGTTGGCATATTTATGTAATGGAATCCTTTATTTTAATTAGTTTTTGGATGCATTCTAAGTACGTTTACAGATAATTCCCAATCTTCATTCCAAAGTCAATATTTATCAATGTTAACAGAAGTAATTAGGAAAACATAAAGAGAAAAACAAAAATAAAAATAATGAGATATAAAGAATAGAGTAATTTTAACAAAATTATTTTACATTAGAAAAAGTAAGTCATTCTGGAAACTAAACGACTCTAATTTTAAGGAAGAAGTACTAACTATATTGTAAATAGTGACGAGATTCAAAAAATTTGTAAGTCTAAATTATTTAAAATCATTCTCTGAAGTAAAAAATTTTAAAACGAATTAATAATTATGAATTAATTTTTTATTAATCTGAATGACATGAGTTTTCGTGATTATTTTGCTGCTCGGAATATACTTAAATTATAGGTACTAAATGTAGAAAACATGTTAACAATATATTCAAAAAATAAAATAAATAAAAATAAAAAAACACTATGACCTAAAACTAATTTTAAATTTAATGTAATTATTATTTACTTAATTAAAATTCGTTAATAGTTTATTTATGAATTAGCATGAAATATTCAATGCACCATAAATAGTATACATTAGTCATCTAAAAAATGAATGCTTATTCAACGCGCAACAGAAAGCAAATGTGCACTAATCGTGCAGCAACATTACAGACTTATTGCAGGATGCAGAAGCGTTTGTTATATGTAAAAAAATGTTCGTTTGGACTGATTTGATGTTGAAAATTAAATAAATGCACATTATATTCCTGTAATTGGAAATTTTCAAACGTGTTGCTCTTATTTCATACGCAATGCTTTAAAACATCCGTTCTTTTTTTCTTTGTTGTTATTGACAACTGCAACATGTTAAGCAAGATATAAATCAAGCTAATTAATAATTGTTTATAATGTATATTAATAAATGTTATTAATAAAATAAAATAATAACTCAATTGTTTTTGAACATTTAATTCACAAACAGTGATTAAACACATAAATTATTTGCATGCCACACTTTTATCTTTGCTTTATATTAAAAGTAGAATACAAAAATACAATTTTTAAACTAAAGTATATTAAAAAATAAATAATAGACTGAAGAATTTCTGTTAAATGCTAATAGTTTTTCATAAATAAAATGTTTTTTATGAAATTAAAAGTATAGTGTAAACAATAAATATATATTAATGGGAAGCAGGTTGACCAAAATAATTAGGAAACGATCGTAATAAAGTGTCAGGGCTGAAATAAACTCATTTTCTTTTTTTGCAGAACTTTATAAATTGGCAATATGCGTATATTAACGTCTTCCTTCACCCATTGCACTTGCTTTTTAAAAAATAATTGCTACTAACTTAACACAATCCAATATTTTCCAAAAAATATTTTTGATGGTGAATTTATGTTCCATGTAAAATCCACGTATATGTTCCATGTATCAGAAAAAAGTAATTATTCTGATACACCGAGGGCAAGATATATACTGAAAAACAATTTTTTTTTTAGTTTGAAATACTTGCACTGTTTTGTTAAACGAATAAAAATCATAAATCAAACCATCATAAAAAGTAGGTCATCGTTTCAGTTGGTATCCAACTGCTTCTTTGTTGGGTGGATTGTATTTTTCTGTATCTTTTTTTTTTGTATTTAATAAATTGTGTTCTTCTTTAGAACAGAATATTATTTGTCCTGGAGAAACACACAGTATTTCAATTTTATATGATGCAGAATCCAATTGCAAAACCACAATTTAATAATAAATTTTCTTTTGAATTTACATATCAAAAAAGGAAATAAAATTTTCTCTTACTAAAATATTAAAAGTAATTTAAGCTTTGTCCAGCATGTAAATTTGTTAATTACTTTATCCTATAGATAGAATACACAAACGCTGATCATTGTTATTCTCTTCACGTTGAAATTAAAGAATGAAATGCAAAATCTTGCTGTTGCTAGTCTAGAACAGGGATGAAAAACCAATGACACGCGTGCCACAAGTGGCACGTTTGAAAATTTTGATGGCACGCACAAAAGTATATTTTTAATAAGTTATCTTTTTTGATAGAAATAAATTATAAATTATTAATATATACTTAATTTATAATTTATGATATAAATTTGTAGTACTTAATACCTATCTTAGTATGTTAACTAGAACCGTCAAATTAAAAACATTTTTTTATTAAAATATCAAATGAATATATAAAATCGTCAAATATCGCATGAATTCTCTCGAAGTATATAAAGATGCGCATTAGATAAAATTTTTTGAGCATCCAGTTTTGCCTTCTAATGTTATTGCATGTCGTTGCCATCCCAGCCCTCGAATCAGATGACAGACTGCATTAGTCATTTTTAGTAAACCGTCGTTTTGAAACTTCAGTGACTCGTTAATAAATATAATCGTTTATTGTAAATAGATATAGTGTCATTTTTAGGTAAATATTTTTACATATTATTTCATAGTTTGTGTATTCTGAGTTCGTTTGAAAGAACATATTGCGTCACGACAGAAGTTTTAACCTGTAATAACCTTAAGGTATTAAAAGTTACTAAACTCATACTTTATTTTCCTTATTTTTGGACAATAAACTATTTTGATATTATGAGAAATTTTTTATCTTTAAATCAGTGTAAAATATAGAAATAATTATTAAAATTACCTTGAATTAATATATTATTTATTATTTTGTTGTGTTGGTAATATTTTTAGTACTTTAATATGAGAGGAAATATGTTCTTGCAAACGAATGCAGAATAAATTATTTATTTTATAACAATATTATTAAAAAATGTATTTTTTTAACTTTCTTATTATGGCTAGTTCAATGAAGAAATCGAAATTATCCGAAACATGTAGTAGCAGAGAATTTCAAGCTTGGTGGACCGATAGATACGGTATGATTGAAAAGGACAGTAAAGCAATTTGTATTTTTTGTTTTAAAACTGTAGTCTGTAGAACATCTTCAGTAAAACGGCACTATGAAACTAACCAAAAATTTCTTCTCGATCGAAGTTAATGAAATATATTTGAGCTCAATCAAATTACTTCTGCTGCAAGTTATCAAGTTTCAAAAACTATTGCTATATATGCGAAACCTTTTAATCGCGAATTTTTAAAGCATGCTTGGCTGCAATGTGCACCATACTAACTCGATGATTTCGAAAACACAGAAAAAAATTATCCAAAGAATTAAAGACATGCCGATAACTAGGAATACAGTGAAAGAGAATTTTTAAATGGCGGAAAATATAAATTTTCAACAAAATATTCATATAAAGTCTTGCAATTTTATATCCATTTTGCCTTGACGAGTCTATCGACGTAACAGGCTCTGCTCGCTTAGCAATTTTTGTACGTTATTTTGTTCAAAATAAATATAAATAAGAGTTAATAAGTTTATAAATATTAACAACAACAACAACAAAAGAACTAAACATTTATAAGGCAGTTATAGATGCATTACAAAGAGAAATATGTCATTCTAAAATTGTGTCAATTACAACTGACGGCGCCCGCAGCTTAACTAGACGGGAAAATGGATTAATAAATTAATTTACAAAACGTATTGGGCATACAATTCTTGATTTTCATTGCATTATTCACTAACAAGCGTTATGTGCCAAGACTGGTTTAAAAATGTTTAATGATATTTTGAGTTTTCTACAAAATTAGTCGATTTTATATCAGCACGAGCACCAAATAAAAGAAAATTTCAAGAATCGTCAAACGAAGTAAACTAGTCGTACAATAGCCAAAATTTTATACAATAATGTACGCTGGTTAAGCCGCGGAAATGTTTTGCAAAGATTTGTAGATCGTTTGGAGGAAATAAGATTATTTCTAAATAATGAGAACATAATTGACCAACACAATAAGTTATTGGATGTAGAATGGCTAGCAAAATTATATTTTTTCACTGATTTATACTCTCACTTAAATGAATTAAATATAAAACTACAAGGTGTTAATAAAACAGTCATTATAATGTTTCATTTAATCAAAGCGTTCGAAGTCAAATTACAGACTTTTAATTATGATAATCTTTCAAATTGATATAAATATTTTCCGAATACAAAAAGAAATTCTGAAAATGAATGTCACGAAAGCCAAATAAAGAATCATTAACGAAAGAATTTTAAATGTTAATTCAATCTCTGACTCAGGAATTTTCTGCAAGATCAATGCAGTTTAAAGAATTTGAAGAAACTTTAAAATTTATTTTATATCCTGATACAATATGAATACCATTTGAAATATAAAATTTAAAAGTCTTTGAGTGGTTAAATTTTAATGAATTAGAAATGGAATTAATTGAATTTCAGTCAAGTACCATATGGAACCAAAAATTTGTTGATTTAAGAAATGATTTAGAAATTATTGAAAGTAATCGATTATTGGATAAAATAAATAAAATTGCAAATGTTGAAATTCTAACTACACGGAATTCAATACCTGGCACATGTTTAATTGTTTGAAAATATTAGCAAAGGCAATTTTATTAATATTTTCATCGACGTGGACAAGTGAATCTCTATTTTCAGAATTAAATTTTATAAAAAATAAATATAGAAATAGAATGGCGGATGAGTCCAGCTCTGCATGCGTACACTGTTGATATTAACAAAATGTGAACCAGATACTAAATTTTTATCATCTTGTGTACAGCAACAAAAATCACATTAAAAACTATAGTTTTTAACGTTAATTTTGTTTCTTGCATATTGCTGTTTTGTTAAACATTGATTAATAAAAAATTGTTTAGAGAAGAATCGATTTTATTTGTTTATCTAATTATACTTAGGTATAGTTTCACCAAGCTAACATTTCGAATGAAATTTTATCGTGGCACGTTACCTATTTAAAATTTAATTTTTATGACTTTGTGACACGGACATCAAAAAAGGTTCCCCATCCCTGGTCTAGAACATTGATTCTGATTTGCTGGTCAACAGCGAATCAACGAATAGAAGAATACCATATGATTATCATCAGTATTTATTCATTGAGTATGATGATAAAACTTCCTTAAAACGTTTTTTAATAACTATTTTGAAAAAGAACATAAGTATTACTGATTGAATGTTCGGTTGCTTGTGGTTTATCTGCTTTATCAAATAATGAGCGGAAGATGATCATGGACAACTATGAATTTTTATTTACTCTAAATTGTACAACCGTTAGTTTTCATCGTTCTGAACTACATAAATTATAACCATTCTTTGTTTCCATAGCTTTAATATTATAAATCAAATATTAAGGAGTAAAACTGATTATCCTAAAAATCCGAATAATAAAGTTACATTCTTTCTTTCCATACCATAATTCAAATTGTAAGTCTAGTTTCCTTTAGCTTTTTAACTTTATAACTCGTTTCTTCTATTACATTTTCATTATTATTTAAAATTAATTACTTCTATTTAGGCGATAATTTTACTTCTCTATTTAGGTGATTTAGGTTACAATTAATTGCGATATTTATAAAGTAGGATTATGTAAGCTTGGAAAGTATTCAGCCTATAAAAATAACGACATAAGCATTAACATTCAAAATATTTATTAATAAACAGTGCTATTTTATAAATAATTATTACCTACAACCTAATTAGGAGAAATTCCGAATGAACTTATTTATAATAATAAGAAAATAAATATTTACTTTGTGTAATTCGTGTACGTTGCGAACTTAATCGCTTTCTCTCTCAAAATCCTCATTTTAAAAACGGTAGGTAAAAAATTTTTATCCGGAAGAAAATACGCAAAAGATACTCCATGTAAACTTAATCACATTTTAATGAAGCCACTCTAATACCCAAATTGATCTTTCATTTCTCTCCCCCCCCATATGTATATATATATATATATATATATATATATATATATATATATATACCTTGCTAAGTTCAATATGGTATCATGATTATAAAAGTATTCATTATTAATTTCTAGTTTTAAATGATAAATATTATTTATAATCATATGATACTCATTTATCTAATAATTTCCTCGAAAAGAACACATTTCACGTTTTTTCCCCAAGTTTTTCCAAGAATTAAAAACTAAAAAATAAAAATTTTCTTTTTTAATTAATAAAAAATTAATTTTCTGTGATTAAAGATAAATATCCAAAGAAAAAAAATATATTCTATATAATAGTTAAATTAATTTCCATCATGCAGTATTTTGCACAGTCATTTTTAATATCTAGTTATATCAAAAACTGCAAACCATTTTTTCTATGAATTTCCTAGAAATATATACATGAATTATTTTTCGTGCAATATGTTATTCTTATAGTAAAATAAAAATCCTAATCCTTATAATTATAAGATTTAACTCTTAATTTTTTTGTTTAATTTATACTTACAAGAAAACAAACTGTTCTTAAACCCAAATTATGAAAAAAACAGAATCCTATATTACTTCTTCCTCAGCAGCCGACGGAAAAAATAATATAAATAATCAAATTTTAAAATAAGCATTAAAGATTTATCACCTGTACAGGTTTTAAATTTAATTTATTTTTGCGTTATGATTATATTTTCTTAATGTATCTCATTCTGCGAAAATTAAATAAACCTTATTTATAATTTGTTTTCCTTTTATAATTTTATTTAGGAAACTGATGTGTTATCAACTATTTTATCAATTATAATGCTTTATTCATTCTTCTAATTATATATTACAATGTTTACACAAAAATTTTATTTTTAATATGACGCGTACTTTTTAGATGATATGTAAGAGAAAATCTTTAGAAAGCTTACATTTTTATAATATTTTGGAATAAAATGTATGCATTTATTTTTTACGTACATATGATTCATTATTATTACACGTATCGTTTCAGAAGTAATTTGCCGTAATATCAGTGCTTAAATGTTATTTCCAACATTTCTGATTTTTCAACTGATTATCAAAAGAAATAAAAACCTTTGATGCAATGACGTCATTTCATCATCTGATTGGAATAAAGTTAATTAGCAATCCTTGTAATTATAATGAATAAAATGATAAATACCTTCAGATCAGATAAATAAGCCATTCCCTTCGCGATCTGCCAGGCAAACGAAAGTTGCTCCTTGTGGAAGTAACTATGACGGGGTTCGTACCGCGATCTTTCACATGGGAACTGGTAGTACTCTCTGAAATCATCCAGAGGACCTTGCCTAGTCACATATGCTCCGTTATACCGACAGCAGTTGTTGTGACGCCTCTGTTTCCGCAGGTATGATCGCAGAGACCCCATTTCAGCATACTCCACAATGAGGAAGAAGTCGCCATCTATTCATGATATTAAAGTTTATTGACAGGGATAATCATCTAAAATCATCGGAAGGATCATGAATTATATATCCCTATTTTAATAAAAAATCATATAGAATTTTAATGTATTTATTTCTTTATATTGAAAAATATTAATACATTTGATATATCACTATGGAAAATGGAAAAAAGCAATAATTTGCAGTTGTTGATATCTTGCAACAGATAATTAAAACTTCATAAAACTGAAAAGTATATGTAAAACAGGAAAAGTAATTAGTTATGCATTGGAAGTGAAAAAATTAAAAAATAATTTGCAATGGTCCAAATACTATATTCGTGCTCTACATTGATATTTGGCAGCACATTATAAACAGTAAATCTTATTCACATGAGAAAAAAGTATTCAATTTCTTAGCAATAGTTGGAATCAATTTGAACTACACGATCCTGTAACTCGGTGTGGTGAGTAAACTTTATAGTTGAGACCAAGGAATGGATACTGCAACCAAAAGTCACACTGAATATATACTACCATCATCATGTCCAGCCCTCTAAAAGTACAATTAATAAAATTGGCCCATATTCATCTGTCTCAAGGAAAAAAAACCAGGAAAACTCTAAAACACCCACCAAGGCAGTCATGTAAGCAGGAATGTTACACCTATCTCTCTTTGCTTAAAAGAGATTAATATCGAACCTTGGTGCTTTCATTTCGCAAATCTTTCCTCAATGTTATAGAAAGCCCCTTCAAATTTATATTTAAAATGTTGTAGGACTTAAGAAAGATCAAAGATTGTTGAGATATCAAATTTTAATGGGTATCATGCTGTTTTAATGATAATAACGCCAACGTTCATGCAAGGCCCTAAACAAGCTTTCGCCAATTGATTCAAATGAGAGAGTCGGTTCCACGTACCTTATAGATTTGATTTAGAGCCATACGATTTCTGTTCACTGAAAGAAATCAAGGATGATTTTCAAAGTCAATTTTTTCAAATAGATGGCGAATTTAAATAGTTGCATTACATCAGTTTTGTAATTCTGGAAGAATTATCTATTTTGCATATATTCTCCGGCGCCGAATGAAAATTGTTATTGTATGGAGTGATATAAATATTTAGATTCATTAGAATATATCTCGATTATGTTACTCAATAAAGAAACTTTATAACGTCTGCTTTTATAATTATTACATTTTTCTAAAGCTAATTTATGTACCTTACTTAGGCAAGTGGAATTGACCTGAAAAAATCCAAGTGATCATCCATTTAAAACTCTTTTTGCATGAAGGGACTTAAATTCCTATCTTTATTCTAACTTATATTTTTTATAGGCTAATTTAAAGGAATTAAGAAATACTGTAGAACATTACATCAAATTTAAATTTAATAAATAGATAATTTCAATATCATTTTTGAACATATTCACACACAATCCAAAAATTTGTCTAATCATTTACTCTCTCTGTCTTACAATGATTGTGACAGGTGAATATTTAAAAAGAAATAATTGGCGAAGTTAAGTTGTAACGTAAAACTGACAAACTTACAATCGAATCGAATTCATGACATCTGTCATTTATTTTGAAGCATCTACTAAATTTCCGATTAACCTAATATTTTAAATTAATATTATATTTTAATTTCCCTTGCTGATTGAAATCAATTATCTCATTTCAATTCTTTTGCAAAATCTTATTTCATATCGTTATCTTATTTCAATTCCTTTGATGGAATAAAGAGAGCTTTCATCATTCGAAATTGAATTATGATTGTTCAATTCTTGATGGAACCATAAAAAAACGATAAATTGTAGAAAAGTGTAATTATGCAAATCGCAAAACAACTTTAGTGCATTAGAATGAACTATATCAAGAACTTGAAAACGAATTTTCAGAAATATAAAATTGGTATAAATGATGATTCATTGAAACAACTGTGGACGTTAATGTTAAGTTTGTGTAGAAAAACCAAGATAAATTCTTTTTTAATATTAATTAATGAACAACTGTTAAATTATTGTGAAAATTCTATTGGTTATCTTAATATATAAAATAAAAGCAATAATTCTGAAATTAAATGTTTATTTATTTAATTTTATGATAAGTAAGGAGTTCTCTATTTGTTTTATTATTTACAAATTAAATTTGTCAATTGCTGTTATTATTAGAGGAAAGAAAAAACAATTTTTAACTGAAAATTATAAAAGATATTTTTGATTCAGTTTTAAACGGCATAAAGTTTTCGATAAAATATTGATAAATAAAGTAAGTTTATGCATCATCAATAAAATACATTTTTTCATTTAACAGCAGATATTATTGTTAACGTATAATGGAACATGAATAAAATTTAGTTTAACTAAATATTTAAGCAAGTTATTAATATTATATTTTATGGAAAAAGTCATGTGAAA